>QWTY01009918.1:0-12087 GCA_008033365.1 Pseudorectes ferrugineus
CCAGCTGGAGAGGATCAACGGAGCATTGTTGGGATCCACGGAGTGGTGATATTTTCCTTATTCTGTCCCTGTCACTCTCTTTCTGTCCCCCCCACCTATTTTCTATTTCTTTCTTTCTTTCTTTCTCTCTTTCTTTCTCTCTTTCTCTCTCTCACTTTCTCTCTTTCCCTCTCTCTCTTTCTTTCTTTTCTCTCTCTGTCTCTCTCTTCTTTATCCCTTTACTGATGCTGTTGCTTCCTAGATGCAATCACAAAAAAACCAAACCTGAGACGTTGAAGTGCAGGTATTCAAAAGCACTGATTATTTTATGCTAATGAATGAACCATCTACTGATACAGTATTTCACTTGTTGTGCCCTCCTGGTGGTAGCACAAGATAAATCCAACGGTGTGTTTAATTAACTAAAGGAAGCAGAAACAAATCTCTGTGGGTTAATAATATTTATGGCCTAAAAATGAACAAACTAAAGAAAGTCAGTAAATTATGTGGTACAATTCAGAGAAAAATGTAATTAAAATAAAATTCTCATGTATTCCAGAAAGTGCATCTGTAAAGACATGTGCAAGCAAGGCACATACCTGTGTGAGACAAAGCACTAAAATTAAGGTCATCACTGAAGACTTAGCAAAAATATTTTTCTAATTATAAAAAAGAATGAAGTCAAACTTCTCAGGAATAAATGTTAGATCTTGTTGTCTACATGGAAATTAAGTCTTTTTTTAATCCATAAAATGCATGGTATCATATGGTGACTGAACCTTAATTCAAGAAGCTCAACAACATGAATAAGAAAATGCCAGGTCTATTTAACTGTGTCCTTTGTCAAATGCCAATAGAGATGGTGACTTTTTACAAATATCCAGTAGTTAAAAATATAAAACGCTGTAAGTAGAGAAGGCTACATGGGTTGTATTAACGGGCGGTCATTTCACCCATTTATGATTCCTATTCTTTGGCTGGAGACACACATTTTGTCCTATCCCTTAGAATAATCTGTGGGTCTGGAGATTTCTTAGAAAGAAATTGGCACAGGCCTACATCAAAGGAGATCCCAGAAAAAACATCAGAGGTTCATATCACTGTGCTAACTCCAAGGGGGCCTCGGAAATTTAACTCTATGGCATCTAGAGATGCATTCTCAATGGCATAGCCAAGTTGTGGACTGTTTCATGGCTTCCCACTGAAACGTGCATTTTTGAGTGCTTCTGAGTCCAAAGTCATGTACAGCTCTAAGCCTCAGCCATGAACTATTCAGTGGAAAACACTTCTCCAGCAATGAATAGCTGAGGCTGTTGTTACTGAAACCTTTACTTGCACCTGTGAGACTTGTTCTTTGATCAAATTACTTCAGTTTAATTGAGAAATCTATATTCACACAGGGGGCATTAGCATGTTGGGATTAAAATGATGAGTGTTTCCACAGGCCTATCCGTATTCTGGACTGAAGATTGAATTTTCACTCAGCTGTGCAAGTAAATATAGAAGGATGACAATACATCATATTTGAAATTTGCCTTGACCACACATGCACATTCTGTGAAGTGCTAAACAATTCTGACTCTTAGTAGTTTGTCCCTTTCCTGCTCTTGAATTTTTTATGCCACCTGTAGATTTCTGGGTCTTGATATTACTGCAGTGTTGTCTGATTTAGGATTTACAACATTTATTGACAACAGGAAAACATACTCCCCCTCATATCTCAATAACTCTTCAGATCCTAATGGTGACCATGATCTCATTAGCCATTGCTCAATGTCTAAACCTCGCTGTTTAAGTCGAATAGACATTTCAGGAGGATATGTAAAAAGATTTGTTAACATTATGAGATCGATTCACTGCAATGAATTTAAAACAGAGAATACTTACTGACGTGTGTCACTACATCACATACACACTGTTGTTTATAAAACCTACAAGGTTTTGCAAGGTCTATCATAAGATAACCTCTCGAACAGAAAAGCAATGATTTGTGCCTATTCAGTAAGAAAAACCCAGTATTCATGAAAACTCAGAAAGAATTACAAGAAATACTTTAACAGTCATCAGTCCAGCTTAAACCTTTCTGACCAATTTCATTAGTGTGCCCATTGCCTTACACTGTGATCACCAACCTCTCTGTGAGAGGCCCGGCGTTGTATGGAGGCACATCTCTGCCTGGGGGCAGGGAGTTCCCCTTTGAAGGTTGCATGCCTGGCCAAGCAGTGGGTGAGCAGGACCTGGCTGGAGGGGCAGAAATGTGCAGAGATGTCAGCATAAGAAAAATTACTTAAGCAGCTCCCTCTGTCCCTGCTGCAATGGGCTCAGCAGAGCTGCCCCAGAGCCGCACTGACTCCACACACCATCATTTCTTCCTGAGTGAAAAACACCACCATCTCCAGCTTGACAACCAAGTGCTTGGAGGATGCTTTCCTTGCCTGCCTTTACTTTTGAAAGCTGTTGCTGTGACTTGCAGCTAGGTCCCCAGCCAGTTCCATGATCCATTTTTGTCAGTCCTTTCTTGCTGATCAAGAGGCACAGAGCTGTGTAAAGAAGGGAGCAGATAAAAGGGTGAGGAATTTATAGAAATGAGCAGACCACTCTATGTACATTGGTAGTCTAATAATCCCCATAAAGGCCCAGAACCATCAGATTCCCTCTAGTTTTGTAACGCAAATCATATTTTTTTGAGTTAAAAAAATTAACTGCAGGTAAGTGTCATCATTTATGTACATGCAAAGCATGGATGAAACAGCACACTAATTTTGCTTAAATTACTGTTTTTGTACATGGAAACCACAGACAAATGCATGTATACAGAAAGAATAAATGTAGAAGCTCCACTACTTTAAATGCCTCTTTGAATTTTCCACTGCTCATGCAAAATTATTTATGTCAATATTTTAATTTCAGTCAGGAGGGGTGGAATCAAAGAAAGCGTGACATCCAGGAAAATTGTTGTCAGCAAACTGATGACTACATACCATAATTAAGAAATAATGTAAGGAAAGAAGCAGCTTGATCTAAATGCTGTTGTATTTTTGTAAGTTTAGTGCTAAAGAATGAAGCATGAGAAGACATATTAAGAGATAGATATTACAATATTCATCATTGTATACTATTGTAAGATGCACTATATACATAAATGATCATTTCTGTAATCATAAGAATATTAATGCAGCAGCTAATAAATAAAATAAGCACCAAAGGACAAGAATATGACCTTAAAATCCTTACTCAGCTGCCCTATTAACTTTCTGAACACCACTGAAAGTGTGTGTCAGCTGCTTAAATTAAAGGGAGAGTAATTAAAATTACACAAATAATAGGTGACTGGGGTCAGTCTCCATCACCCTATCTCCTATATTTCAGAGTATTTTACATTTTTTCCATCAATATGCAATCTTAATTTTCCTTGCACATCTCTCAGGTACTGTTGGTTTAAAAACAAATCACCATAAGAAGCAGAGCTTTTGACTGATGGTCAGAGCACAGGTTTTGGGGCCATACCCTTAAATCCCTTCCCATAGCATATAAGATGAGACAATTTCTCAGAATCTTTGAGTATGAATGTACTTTGTCATCTTTCTTTTTAAAAAGCACTTTTAGGAGGGAAAATAAAAAGAAAAAGAAAAAAGAAAAATCAGATCTATATTTCAGATCTATACCTAAGATCCTAGTTCCCATAAAGATGGCTTGCATTCAGCAAATGAGCAAAAGTTATGCTCTTTTACTCTGGAACATTAAAAGTCGTGGGTAGAAGAGAGAGTGCCTCAAAAATAATCCAGACTTTTTACTGTGTTTTTACTGTGATAAAAGTAATAATCACAATAATAAAAGACAAAAAAGTGTGACTGGGAATTGAACGAAGCAAGACAAGAGAAAACCAAATGGCAGCAATATCTCCCCATAGGAGATAGAACCTGACCAGAAATAGTTCTTCAGAAAACACTGAGTGTTCTCTTAACACCAAAGTATTTTACTGTCTTTGCTGGAAGTCATTGCACAGGTACAAATTATTTAATAACGACTGTGCTGACAATTTATAGGCATTCTAACATTGTCCAGAAAGGAATCTGAGGGCATGATCTAAGCACAGCGTCTAATGCATATCTTCAGCATTTCTTAGAAGGAAAGAAGTGGAGCTATTTCGTGCTGTTAACATTAGGCATTGATAAGGTAAAGAGAGAAAGGTGAACACAGGTGTCTGTCTCCTTGACAGGGGCATTCTGCAGCCTGCAGAGGCAAGAGGAGAGGGGAAGGGGCTCATAGCTTTAGAGACCCCAGTGCACAGAGGGGTTTCACAGATGCTCAGACCAGTTCTGTTCTTTTTGCATTGCAAGGTCAGTACAGCCCAAAGCCCTGGGTGTGGGTCCAGTCCCCTGCAGTGACTGCATGGGTTCACAGAAAACATAAGTAGGGAAGGAAAAAACACTGAGCTATGAAGCTATTATTATTGGTTTGGGGTGTAAATAAATATTTAAAGCCTTTGCAGCGTCATATACTGACTTGTTCAAGCTAACAATGCATATTTGTCTAATTTTAGTGACCTCAGTCCTGCTAAATCTACTTCATAACCCCCTCTGGATACTGAAGTCCCTTCATATAATAAAATTCACTCTTCATTAAATAATAATAATTATTTTTTCCAAACAATTTAGCAGAATTTAAAGTACTTAGTTTTCTTCCTCTATAGTCCCACCTTTGCAGGCTCTAGGTCAACATTTTTTCTGTTTAGGGGGTGCTGTGCTCTGTCTTGGATTTCCATGCACTCATTAAGGCTCTGATTCAGTGGGAACTCCAGAGACTTGCAGTGAAGTCCTGCTGTTCTGGCTGTTAATGTTGTAGCTCTGGAGAGCCATACGGGACATTTGCTGTATTAGACCTGAGGGTAAGCCCAGCTCTCTCATCTGGAAGAGGTATTTTGATCAATGGATGAATATGAATGATTCATAAAATGAGCCCTGAATGAGTAGAAAAGGAATTCTTACATAACCTGGCATAGTCAGAGAAATACGGGCAAACACAAGTAGAGGTTGGCAGAATGGGCTTTAGCAGTCTCATATCTGCTCTCACAGACCACAGCTCTAATATTGTCTTTCTTCCTTGAGCTGTATCAGGCACAAGCTCATCCAAACTGGAAGTTTTGTTTCAAAAATTTCACAGCAGGAAATCAGGGCATACCAAAAAGACCCCCACAAATAAGAAACCCAAAAAAAAAAAGCCAAAATCAAACTAAAAAGCCAAATCAAACTAAAAAAGGCAGGCTGCCACACTACATAGCTACTTTATTTTCATAGCTAACAAGTAGTCGTAAATATCTCTAGATTTTGTGTAATGCAAGGAAGCATGGTGTATATATTTAACATACCAATATTATCTACTATGTTTCCAAGGTTTGGACTATGCCAAAATCTACTGAGACTGAAGATCTCCAACAGAGATGGCAGAAAATAAGATTAGATTGAACCCAACCACACAGATTAAGCCATTCTGCATCTCTCTCTTCTCCTTTCTGGCTCTGAAATTCTCCTTTACAAGGAGCTCCATGGAAATCTTTTTCAATGATACTGAATTCAGAAGGGACTCAGCTATGCATTTAACCAGCTATTACAGATTATAAGGAGCCACTCCCTTTTTGAGAAAACTGAGAAATGTACAATTCTGCCACATGACAGAAGAGCACATCTGTGGTTATGGACTCCTCTTGCTGGGGCAAAGTAAACCTCCCTCCAAATCATGCCTTCTCCTTGGAAAAGGAGTGGCTAAAGTACACTCCCTCCCCACATCTCATACCTTGTGTGCTGAGAGCAACTCACTATAGACATGCTGCTGTGGAGAGTGGCTCCTTGTGAGGGGGGCCTTGGATGTGCCTGGAGGTCACGTAGAGCCATCAGCATCCAGTCACCTCCTGCAGAGGCATTCTGTGTGGGGAGAGCCAGCAGCTGAATGTTAGAGCACTGCCTGCCAGAATACCTTTGGTTACTTCTTTGCTCTACAGGTAAACTTTGAGACTTCTCTGGGTGTTTAATTTCTTTCTTCAGGTGGTGAAGGAGATCTAGTCAATTTATTCTTCAAATATTATGCATGGATGCTAAGCGAGCTAATCCAAAAAAACAGATTGATCAATCTATCTAATCTATCATCTATCTATCTACCTCTCCTGACTTTTCCTGTTTTCCTTTTATTTTTGTCATTTCTCACTAAAACTGAAGACAGATGGGAAATGTAGTTTCTCACAAAGTCATTGCAGGTTAGAATGTCACTGAACTTGAAAAGTCTTTATTGCAGTCCTCCTAGAAATTGTCTCCCTTCAATGTTTTCCTATCCACCACCTTTTTGTGATGACTGAATTTAGGAGGAAATTCTCATTTTAAGCAGTCTATTTTTACAGTAACTTATCAAACAGTGGCCTTTAGCTGTTGTTCTGTGACAGCCACTCTATTAAAATCCTGATGTAAACAAGTGGAGAAGGTGAACTAGAAGTGCAGATATTTGCACAGCATTACTGTCAGGTAAAATTTTAAAGATAGGTTTTATGAACCCATTATTTGCAGTCAAGGCTTTTGACTACAGCTTCTGAAATCATTTAAGTAGACAAAGTGTTTTGTCAAAACATACTGCTGGGAGTCAGTATGTAGCTTCTTTTTATGTAATTCAATTTAGTTTTGTTGTTTGCATGAAAGTGGAATATCTAGCTGGGCAGCAATAGTGGTGCTGTGTGTGATCACAATATGGTGACTTTCTAGAGTAATTAATGTTAAATGCCTTTTGTTTTCATTTAGTGCTTAATGTATGCATGCATAATTGCAGTGTACATACAGACCTATCAAGGAAGATACTTGAGGGCTTTTAAATACAAACAACAATATCCAAAGATTTTATAGTTCTCTTCTTTGGAGTGGGATATGCATAAGGAGGTGTGCCCATTTTAAAATCAGAGAGCTCTGTGTCCCGTAAAGCTGCACTTGACATGACTGAGAGAGAAGGGCACTTTAAGGAGGCAGAGCTGTTTCTGGCCCTTCAGCTCTGAGCCTTGTGCCCGAGGTGACGCTGGACCGGACTGCCCTGAGACAAGCTGGCTCCCTCTGCTCCCCCAAGGAGTTGTAGAAAGGCAGCATTGTTAGAGCACGGTGTCTGCTAGACAAGCTTCCTCTACACCAGAACACCCTGTGAGTGCTGAGATTGGCTGCACACGAGGCACCTTTTGAAGAAAACAGCATAAATGTTCCCCAAATATTCACTCACTTAAGAGAATTTCTGGACTGTACATTTCTAGCTCCCCTACTTCACCTGGAGCAACAGCAGACAGAGAATGTGACCCGATCCTGTTGTCTGGGGGTTTCCTGAGTATTGAGCAGTACCGTGGTGTTTGTGTGGTCTGGCATAATTTTGTATAAGCATTTCACATCAGCATTTTGGCTATAAGACGTACCTTACAGCATTTTTTTACCTGCATTTTGAATAGAACCAGCACTTCCCAAATGTATTTTGAGAAAGTTGTGAAAAGTTGGAACCGTAACAGTTCCAAATGTAATTTCCAAACATATTTAAATTAGCTACTACTGTCAACAGAAATAGTGATGACAGGAGGAGAAGATATTTAGCTCCTCACACAGTATTAACATACCACTTTTATGTATCTCATGTACAAATATAAGTATACTATATTTTGGGAAAGTCTAGCCAAATGAAACACATAGTGAACATCAAGCTGTAATAGAAAAGTTGCAGGACATGGGGACCAGATCTTCTCCATTTGCATATTGTCCAAACAGAAATAGATAGATGGAGAAATCTGGGGAGAAGAAAGAAAAAGGAAGAGTTTTTCCAGCAGTAGCAATTGTAAGCATAAAGAGAGAAGCAGCAAAAAAGTTGTCAAATGAAAAACCAATAACTTGGTGCAGTAAGATTATAAGTCTTTTAGTAGATCCATTCCATACACCTCTTCCTTTCATAACTTAGTTTTGATCTGCTGTACATCAAAGCCAGATCAATTGTGAAAAATGCTCAGGCATTCTTTGCCCAGACATAATCCTACATCTCTGGACATAAATCAGATCATTAATTTAGTTATTACGTAGGGTAGGATTGAGAAAGCTAACAAACAAAAGAAAGGCACTATCACTAATGTAGATGCCTAAGAGCTTGCCTACACGGCTATGTAACTCTAGAGCAGCTGCACCAGTTAAGAAAGTGATTAGAACACTCTTCCACTGTGTATACTGTTTATTTGAAGATAATTCCTACCTTGGAGTAGCATGTCCCTGCAAAACTGATGTATTTATAGCAATATCCCAGACTAATATTGTGATAGGACTCCAAAAATCCCTTCTGTGCATCACTTGAGCCACACAGCAGTAATTTTCATGTATTAGGAGTTCCACTTTCAGTCCTGTATTCCCTTCCTTTCAAAATTAGTCCTGGTTGCACCATTTAATCTGCACCATTTTCTAAGCCAATTACTTGGAGCAGTGCGACCGCTGGTACCACACCAGCCTCAAGTCCCGTTCTGCCACAGCTGCAAAAGGGGCACTGAAATGGCACAATACCAGCTCTGTTTGGCCCTGATCCAGCAAAGCACTTAAACACCTGTTCAACTCAAAGTATATGAGTAATCCCATAGAAGACAAGATGATAAATTCTCTGAGCTAGTACCTGCTTAGATTCATAGACTGTGAAAACAGAAGGGAACATCTAAACATCTTGTCTGACCTCCTGTATACCACAGGAGTTCTCCAAATTCAGTTTTTCTCAGTTTTTCCTTTCTTTCAGAAGAAAACACCCCGCTCTAATGTCTAAATTTTCAGTGATGGAGAAATCACCACTGTTCTGCATAAATTGTTCCAATGATTAACAATCCTCACCAGGACAAATTTATACATTTTTTCAAAGAAGACTTTATGATGTCCTTTGGATTCACTAAATATTGTTGGTTTTAATTAATTGGAATGAAGAGGCATGTATTATCACATTTCTCTTTTTGTATACATGCTTATAGACTGCAAATAAATGAGCCCTTAAATTTTAGTTTGACAAATTGACAGGGACTGCTCTCCAGGTTTCTCAACAGACAGCAGACTATTTGGCCTTTAATCAGCCTCCTGTCTCTTCTCAGATTCTTCTTTTATTGTTCTACATCACTGCAAGTATGGTTTCTGGAATAATGCACAGTATTTCAGGAGACATCAGTGCTCACCATAGAAGCAAAAGAGATTCCTACTTATAGTCCTTTTTTTTTTCTCACCAGGTTAAGATATCTTAACCAGGACCTTTTGGTTTCGTGGTCACACTGAAATTTTACACAGAACGATTCTTCACTGCCAGTCCTTTCAGTGACTTGTTTTCTACGATAAGTGCAATCTCCTTTAAGCGCCCCCCACTTCGTTTTTCCTCAGTAAATGGTCTTACCTTCATTGAAATGCACAGTTTGATTGTGCCCAACTTAATTGTGACCAAAGTACCCCATAACAGTTTTCATTATTCCTTCATCTCTTATTTATGTGCTCTATTCACAGCCTCAGTGTTTTCCACAACTTTTTCTGACTCTTTTCTTCCATGTCATGAATTAAGATATCAGATATAGTAAGATTAACAACACACTAGAAGTGTTCATCCTCAGTGGATGATCCAGCATTTCCAAATACATTTGGAGACCAGCATCATGTTTAACGAATTTAATAAGTACTGTATATTGATTTTGTAATATTCACATTTTGTAATAAAATGTTGGGTGGAATCAAATCAGAACACTGCACATAAAAAATATAATTTCTCCCTATATATGTAAAACATCCTAAGGTTTTCATCAAAAGATACCAAGTTATTCTGATGAGATCTAGCTTTCATTAACCCTTATTGATTGGCTTAAATTATGTCACTCTCCTTGCATAATGTTGCAATCTCAATATCACTATTATTTGCTTGTAATTTCTGTGTGAAATCATCCACATGGAATTCCTAAATACAACAAAATATTTTTTAAAAAGATATTACTCTTATTTAAACAGTTTTTGGTAGCAATTAGAAGAGCAAAGAAGGGGATCCAATGTTGTGAAGAGAAAGCTCATAAGTTAAGATCTATTTGCTTACCCAGAGGTAAGCAAAAGTTTAAAAGGAAAAAATCCAGAAGGAGGAAAAAAAAAAGCTGTTTATAAGTCTGAAAATAAAGGATTATAAAGAGTGTTTTAATGAAGAATGAAAAAGTGAGAAGAGAGGAAAAAAGTCAGTTATCAGAGATGCTTGAAAAGAAAGCCAGTAGTACAAAGCAGAGAGGAATTGCTAGGGATGACAGAGTTATATTCCAGGTACTCCTAAAGCTAAGTAAAAGATTCCACATTGAGGCATGACTGACAGAAAGCAGCACGCGAGAGCAAAGCACTGGCCCTGTGAAAGCACTGTTTCTGTGTAACTGTGCAGTAATGTTAGTTAATCATGGGTTTACACAGGAAGAGAAGAAGCCTTAGCACATACAGAGTCTGATCTCACAAAACCCACCCATGTACATAAGTCATTTCCTCTGGCATTTCAGCAGCCTTTCATGCACCCTACCAGAGGCAAATAGGAAGCAATGCCACAACTCACTGGTGCCATTGCCCAACAGAGAAAAATACTGGAAGCTGGCATGGTGAGGACATATTCAGCTAAACCTGATTTCTCTTTTCCCACAGAAGAGTACTTAAAAAAGAAGTTTAAAAAGAAAAAAAAAAAAGGGTAGTCTTTGGAGAAGGACAGTTTTAACAAGATCTTTTCTGTTTGCTCCATCCCCCTGTGAGGGTTCAGAGCACTGGAATTTCTGCAGGCCTCTGTTTGAAAATAAGGGGCTAATGAAAAGGTACGTGCATGGCTTGCTACCCTAAACTAGTCCTCCTAGAATATCCTGGGATTTGCCAAAGCACTAAATGACGTTGACATAGAACACTTTAAGGGAAAAGTCACCTTTTATTCTTTGCTTTTCAGTATTTAGAAATGTAGCTTCAGTTTCCTTTGTGGTTTTTGTATAAAGGAAATTCATTTTGAATAGAGATGGGTCCATTTCTTTAGGTTTGATCTCAATGGATACTGAAGCTGGACCGCTGCGCCTTCCAATTCTTGCAATTTCTGGGGAAAGAGAGGGCAGACAGGTTTAGATGAAGAGGACAGAGGAATAGTAAAAAAGAAATATTTAACATGGAGAAGAATCTCAATTGCTGAGAGGAACAGAGTTAATGTAAGGCCTAACTACTTCTCTGGGAAGTATGTACAATTAGAACTTTTGCTAACATGCCACACTGTCTAATTTATTTTCAAGTCCACCAAATTCCATGGTGTAGTGAAATTTCATCATGGCCATTTTAATCCATGAAGCTATTGTGTGCTCCATGAAGGTCAACCTGTTTAGATGCCCTGATGTAGACGGGAGTTTGCAGACACAGGGTTCAAGGGAATGATGCTGCTTAGTGGAGAACTGGGTCCTCGGAGGTCACAGGTAAGACTCATTTTGCTCATATCAGCTCTGCCTTTAGATGGTTTTTTTAGTCATAATAGTTTTTCTAATACATGGTAGAAGCACAAAAAGCCACTGCTGTTCAGGGAAGTTCTGCATGTGCTCAGACAGCTTTTCTTTCTCCGCTTTGGATCTCCTCCTTCCCCAGTGGTAAGGCATAGTGGGAAATCCTATGATGATAGAAGCAGTTGATACCTTTGTAAGAACAGAGAGCTGTCTTTAGCACATGTCTGCCTTTAGTTCAATAAACAACCTAGGTTTGCACCTAATTTTCCACTGAATGATCCAATACCAGCAGAGAACATTTGCAGCATGGGACAATGCTAGTCTTTTTAGCTAGACATTTCCCTGACTACAGTGAGGTTTTTTCTTCCTTCTAGTGTGGAAGGCAAGGCAGGGGGATTCTATCATCTGTGATTTAAACTAAGTGATAGCTTTTTTAATGTAAATAATTTTCTACCAGGCTCAATTATTTGATATCGAAATAAAGAAAATATTTTACCCCACATTAAAGAGAAGAGAGGAAAGGAAAGGAAAGGAAAGGAAAGGAAAGGAAAGGAAAGGAAAGGAAAGGAAAGGAAAGGAAAGGACAAAAGAAGACTTTAGGAATCAGATTTCTGGCATTA
>QWTY01009920.1:0-12135 GCA_008033365.1 Pseudorectes ferrugineus
GAAGTTGTGTCAGGGGAGGTTTAGGTTGGATGTTAAAGGTTCTTCCCCCAGAGGGTGGTTGGGCACTGGAACAGGCTCCCCAGGGAAGTAGTCACAGCACCAAGTCTGACAGAGCTCAGGAAGCATTTGAACAGTACTCTTGGGCACATGGCGTGATCCTTAGGAATGGTGCTGTGCAGGGCCAGAAGTTGGACAGAAGTTGTGGGTCCCTTCCAACCCAGCATATTCGGTGATTCCGTTTTGATCAAAATATATGCTCTCGGAGAAGCAGTTGTTCTGATCTAGCAATATTTCTCCTTGAGACCTAGTAGGACCCTGAGGACCTTCCAGTATATAGTTGCATACGAAATGCTAAAAATAAAATCATTTTACTCTTAAACCTAAAGACCTGGCTAATATAAACTGCATTAAGCAGCTCAGGTCTGCCACTTGAAGTGATATACATTTAAACTTTCTTCATTGGGGACCTGAGAACTTTTAGCAGGATACTGAATAAGGCTCTCAACTGGTGTTAACAGTACAATTTTATGGACATCAACAGGCTAGATGACCCAAATAATCCTCTTCATAGTGAAGTGTCTACCTCCTCTAGCTCCTGGTTGTATTCTTATGCTGATGAGCATTTCTTTGCTGTCCTACTAAAGAACACAATAAATGTTTTATTTAGTAGAAAATATCTCAAAAATATTCCTCTTCTTGCCTAGGTATTTTCTCTCATTCTTAGAAGGCTGTATTCGAGCAAGCCAGATTGCATTGTTCTCTTAAGTCTGACTAATTTCAAAATCACTTAAGTGGTGACAGCTGCTTTGTACAGTCGGATATTTAGAAATTACCATCATGAAACTTTGTCCAATATGAAAAATTTCTGTATGCATCCATAGTCAAAAGAAATATTATCTCCTGTGAAAACTCCCTCCTTTCTCTGCACATGGATTGAAATATTTATGTTGTATTAGGAAGCATATTGAAAATGTTCTCCCTAATGTATCACGGCTGTGGAGGACAGGTTATCAGGGAAAACATGAAAAATTCAGTAGACTGCTGCTTCTGCTGATGCACTTTTTTGTTCTCCATTTAGAAATACGGAAAGCACAGAAACTGTGTTATATTTGGGCAACTATTTTTGGGCATCCTGACTAGCCTCAACAGCAACAGCACAGAGTCCTGGAGATGATAAAAAAACTGAGGCAACAACAGGACTCTCAGGCAGTACTTCAGAGTGGTTAGTTTGATATGCTACAACATGCCCATGGTCATGTATGGGACCATGACACATCCTTTATGGCAAATCCAACACCAAGCATGCCCACCAAGATCCAAGTTTTCATGAAAGACAGAGAGAGGGGAGTGGAAGACTGCAATGGCTCCTGTTAGCATTTCTGAACAAGATTATCTTAGTACACTTGGACAAGATTGGCACAAACAATATTCTTAAATGTCTGTTCCACATTAACTCGTGCATAGTGGATGATTGCTGCATATGTATTTTATATAATTCAGGATATTACTTCTGAGTACCAAACACTTCACTATCAAGAAACCTCTGATTTTTAATAAGAATGCTATTGTTTGCCTGCATGTCTGTCTCCATTGAAGTGTATCTCTCTCTTCTCCTCTCAAAGAAAAGACTATCAAACAATCAAAAGACAAAGGAGGAACTTCACAACAGGGAAAGAAAAATGTTTTAAACATGGAGAGCTTATTTCATTTCATCTCATTGTTTACAAAACCTGTGTGACTAAGCATTGGTGTCAGCCACACCCCAGATGGCCCTCAGTGAAGAATAGGTGTTAAAAGAACACGGCCAAACGGACTGCATGCTGATGGGAAAAGATGAGGGTATGCAAGCGGTTTGCATACATGGATTTCAAAGTGCCAGCAGACTGAAATGAGAGCAGAGAGGCAAGAGAAGACATTTTCCCAGTTCTAAAATGAAGACAGTTCTCTCCCAGCTCAGGAGGAGGAGGAGGCTGGTAATGCGTTTGTAGATCCAATGTCTCCTCTGCAGCAAAGTTTACCCGTTCTATCAATATCCCAAAAGCTAGAGACATTCAGCTGCTACAATGACACTGAATGGATATTTTAGCTGGGTCTGCTGTGATACCACAGATCATTGTAAGGAATATCAGCAAGCCTCCTTCCACAGAATGAGAGTCAAAGGTTCTGTTAACTATGCTTCTAGCAAAAATTGGTATCATCTCTTCTGTTAATGGCCCTCTCGCATTTGTGACATCAAGACTATACTTTCTCAGGAACTGATTCTGGCAGACACATATCTGGACCAGGACAAAATTGTGGATTGTGCTGATGCCTCCTCTGATTGATGTTACCACATCCTTTAAGCCTGCAAATTCTCTGGAGGACCCAGTGATATGGACATGACAAATGGATAACAGGAGTAATCCACCATCTCCTTCCCAGCATTTTAGCTGTAAGTGCTTGCATGTACAAGCGATACTTGAAACCAGCTCACTGTTACTCTGCAGTGACCAGAGACCTATTTTGGGCCTAATACTTTTCTCCAGCCTCAGACCTAGTAGCTTTGTATATCCACCTTTCATTTTGGCATAGCTTGTCGATCTCTGCATGTCAGCAGCTCACGGTGGTGTTTCACATGGCACAGGCACATTGCGTGTCACTCACAGGCAGCAGGGTGAGGGCCTGCCTGCCAGGTGGCACTGACAGCAGGCCCCACACAGGGGCAGGAGTGGAGAAGCTGGTTCTGTGCCTGTGGACAAAGCCCTCTTCTCCCACCTGCGAAGGCCTGGACTCTGTGGTCTGTTTCTTGCAGCAAGGATTGGGCCCTTTTTCAGCCTTTCTAGTAAAGGAACCACAAAACGGTATCCTGTAACTCCACTGGTGATGGCTTATGTGACGAGTCTAGTAACCGTCCTCTGATGAGCTCTGGATTGTCATGAAAAAGATAGAGTTCAGCAGCACATACAAATCCACACATAGTGCTATTCAAAGTTGGGCTACAGACCACCTGAAAATTAATGTCACTGCAAAGAGAGGAGTGGCAGATTACACTCTGTGTAAGTACACAGCAAAAGAGCCATAGGGGACACTGCATTTTATTGGTCAAGGTTGTATCAGTAGAGGTTGATGGAAGTTGTTGACTCTTTCGGTCTCTGAGGCTGCCACAAATTGCATAGATTGAGAAAAGCTTTTTACTTTGTTGTTCAGCACTGACATTAGCTAAAGCCTTGGTTTTGTCAAGGAATTATGTACCAGTATATATGTCTTTTTCCTCACCACTAATTTTGCTAAGTGCTGAAAGAAGTAGGCTTTTTCTGTTGCTATTAAATGTGTTATTTTCCTGTCAAATTACTTTCTAGATTCATGACTCAGGTGTAATTTTGATGACACAAAGATGGTCCATTTTGAACTTCATGTACCATTCTTCTCACCACAGCTATAATTCTATTAAATCAAGTACAGACTGATTATTCTACAAACAACAAGAGATATCCTAGATGAAAATTGCCCTTCAATACAAAATATATTTTTTTTTATTTGCACCAAGGAGGAACTGTCAAATATATTATTTCAATTTTTTTCGTATTGCATTACTTTCAGTGCAATGTCAAGAATACCAATGACCCTTTAGTGCACGATTAATTCCATTAAAGCATTTTTAATGTCATTGCAGAAATCTTGGTTAGTCTGTTCCCAGAAAAAATTCCCTTAGTGAAAATATTTTAACAAACACAAATTTTAACACACACAAATGACTCTTGCTAGTCTCAGTAATGGTTTATGTCTAAATGGTGTATGTAGACAGTTACACCTTGTTGAGTGGTTTGTGAGTTTGGCCTGAGATGTTCAGAAGGGAACTGGTTCCTACATCAAGTGAGGATAGCCAAGAAGAGTTGAAAGGAACAACTTGCCTACAAATGTATTTATCAAGCCAGACCTATGCCTCTGACCACTCCGCTAGCCCAAAGGTTTGGCTCATAAACTTCTCTTTTCTTATAAGGCAAGGATCAGATCTCGCTCACCAGGCAGGATAGGCTGGCATTCAGAGGCACATGCTGCACAAAGTCCTGGTAGTGTGATTTCACAGCAGTCTCACACTTTCCTGGAAGGATCTGCAGTGCAGAGAGGACACATCGCTGGTAAGCTTTCAGTCAGCATCCAGCTGGGTGTGGGCTTCAGTTGCTAAATGACCCTCAGCTTTTCTCTGCCTGCCCAAATAGGAGTCTATTGACCATGACGTCACAAGTCAGGCAAATGCCTGTGCAGGAGGGCACGTGACACAAGCCTGCTGCAGCCAAGAACAAAACTTCAGCCAGGAGGACAACCCCTGTCTTCCCTTCCCTACTGAGTGATGCACTGCTAGGACCAGCCACAACATGGCCTCTGTCCTACTTCCTCACAGCAAACAGAGCAAGTCAGAAAATCCTATCTGGCACATCACAATGGCCACAGATGAGGAAAGAATCTAGGATGCTGATCTGCACATGCTTCTACTGTACCTTCAGGGCAAAAAAACAGAAATTAGTTGTGGATATCCTACTGAGATTTCTGAGTCAAATCTCCAGTAATAGAGAGTGTACAAAGGTTTGTTTTCTGGTGCTTAGGAAAATAGCACAGAACTGATTCCGTTGTGCTCTGGGAAGTGGTAAACATGGTAGGTATGAACAGTTCTACTTCATTGGCCTCAGACACATAAAAGTAGAGAGGCATAATAATCAGTATCAGTGTTGGCAAGACTGAAAAATAGAGCTGTGATGAGGCCTGACAAAATGTTTTGTTCTTCTGGACATGTGTTAGCATGCAAATCTCTTGACAGCTAAGGCTGATAGCTGTTGGGAACTGTTCCTTACCAAACAGACATGACTCTCCTAAGAAACCAGAGAGCTTATGTTTCATGAGCCACTGGAAGACACGGAGATGGAAAAAAAAAGAAAAAAGAAAGTAAGCTGGGAACCTTGAGCATTGCATGCTGAATGTCTGGCACTCCAGAGCACTTGCAAATACTCCTAAGGACCAGTGAGAATAAATAATTTTGCACTGACCTTAGTGAAGTAAGACCATCTCTGAGTTTCTATAGTGAAATAATTCTTGCAGTACTAGTGTTGAAACATGAAGAAAGGCTAAGGGGATAAAATTTGTTCTAATAATGGAGGACTTCAGGTGTATATTACGGAGAGCAATGGTTAGAATTCTGGACTAATTCACAGATGTGAAGACTACAGTTGACAGCTACAGAGGTCAGCATACTAGTTCTTAAATACAAAAGCCTTTGTCCAAATTGTGAACAATTGTTGGTGATCCTGGAGTCTTTGAGACCAAGGAGACAGACAGCCATACATTCGCCAGATATGATCAGATCCAAAGAACACACAAACAGGAGTTCTCACCCTTGCACTTAGTATTTTCCATTTCTCTGTCTTTAATGACAAGAGAAATTTTCACTTTATCTGTAAGTAATATCCATGCAACATGTTGAAGAGTAAAATCTCCACTATAAAATTGGGTCGTCTTCTCCAGAGGGTTAGTCATTATGCTTTAGTTCCTATTCTCATTGGCTTGCTGAATACAAAGAAGAAGATATATCGAAGAATTTTTTTTTAAAGGCAGAAGCCTGATCTTTAAAATATGTTTTTCCAAAAGCTGTGGAGTCTCTTTGCATAAGAGGAGCACTTACTGTCCTCCCCTGCAGTCTGTTGTAGACCAGGTACAGTTTCACATATGAAAATTGTTCTACAGAGTTGAACAACATACCCACTTTAGCTTGTTCCATGCTTTAAATACAGATAACACTATAAACACAGTGAAAACCAAGTTTTATTTTTGAAGCCAGTTTCTTTAACAGAGATTGTGATGGACAATGAAATCTCAGAAAGTTCAAGCTGACCATCTAAATTCTGTACTGCTTTAAATCTTACACATACCACCCAGGGAAAAAAAAATGTTTTTGGCAATATTAGTTACTCAGTTATTGTTCAATTTATGTTAATTGTCAATTAACATTTGTTTTTCTTGCATTCACAACACAAATGGCAGAAGAAATGCAAAACCTATCTACAGTAGAAGTTCTCAACTCCTTTACTACAGTCCTACAAAAAGCAAGTTGTAAATAATAAGAAGTTTTAAATTTAAAAAAAGTTTTAAATCTCACCAGATGAAAATGCAGGCAGGTGTATTACAGTGTTTATAAGCTTGAGGTCCTTGTAAAAAGTATATGTTATTTATAAGAACTCATAATCATTTGCTCCAATATCTTAACAAAACCAAATTCTGTAACTGAGACAACCACCAGTAGGACTGCATTGTTTGCCTCTCATAGATACGGGGCACAGAAAGGATTCCTATTATTTCCAGCAGAACGTTAAAAATTCCTTTTAAAAGTAATTGCAAAGTGAGCAGAAGTAAAGTGGGTGGGAGGACCTGGGAATGAACTGACAGAGTCCACAGGTACCAAGGAGAGTGACTTCAACTTCAATTACGAACAAAAATAGCAGACCAGTCAAGAGGAGAATTTCAAAGACACAATCAATAGCGAGTCTGGAGCTTTCGACTGTATTGATTTTTTGACACATTCAAAGTTTGCCCTTGCAAAGCAGGCTGGCTAGCCTATGGGAAAACTAAGGAACAGGTGGGTCTTCACCCTGCCTCTCTTTTTTGATTGTGGTGACCCAGTAATAAACTCTGAAGCTGTCTATTCACGGCAAGGTCTCAGAAGATGCTGTAGTTGCTGACCCAGGAATCAACACTTTCAAACTTACTGCTTCATTAATCTGCAGGTGCCTATTGACCATGTTTTGGAAACACAGTACTAGAAGTTCTTGGAGCGATTGAATTGGAAACCTGAGTCTGTTTTCCTGACTTCTCTACTACAGTTACCTGCTTGCACAGATATACCAACCAAAGAGAGGATGTGACTGTGGTGTCCTTCTCAAGGCCAGTCAAGGCAGCTGGATTTTGTAATTACAGACAATAAGGTTTCTTACAGGTTACTCAATTCTTCTTGTTTTGATGGAAAATTCCAATCAGGATTTGCAGGCATTCCTTCAAAAATTCTTTCTTGAAATCTGGTACATTTCTTGGGCAAAAATGGCATTTTCACACACACATTACCTCTGACATGTCTTCTTTGAATTGGTCCATTTACATGAGCACAGTAATTAGCAGTAAACAGAATATATCATAAGGAAATTTCAGGTTCTTATTCACCAACAGTTTGTGGGTTACTTTTTGAATTGCTGCTTCAGCTGGGCTGGAGACCAGCTGTAATCTAAATAGAGCATTAGCCAGAGTTCCAGATGGAAAAAATGCCAGGGACCTCAGTTTCAGGCATATAGAGGCATTTGCAGCCTGCAAAATAGGCAGTCCTCAGCTACACTACCCTAGGAACAGAGTAAGGACATAAGGTCCCATCGTCCCATTATGCTCTACTCTGCTGCCTGCCACATCAAACAAAAGTAGCCTGGGATGCTCTACAATCTCCCAACATTTAATCAAGATTCTAAACCCTTGTGTTTGTATTTGTTGCTGAATATGCCTCAGGTGTATTCTCTAGCCTTGATCTTCTCTCAGGCTGAGATGGAGGACAAGAACCAAACTTCAGCAGAAGTCAAGACTGACATTGTGAATAAGACGTTGACAAGAAAGAAAAGATAGATTTTTTTTCCCTCATTCCCTGCTCTCCCTTTCATCTACTCCGTTGACTCATCACCTATTACTAGCAGCATGTCGTATTTACATTTTCTCTCTTGGAGGGAAGTAAAAAATACATAAATTGAAACTTCGTTATAGATTTGGCTGCTCATCACACAAACACTGCATATTTGCTTTCATTGCTGTCCAATAAATATTTTATGCTTTTCTGACCTAGCAAGCACTTTTCTGGAGCACACTGTAGGCAATGCTAGACAATTTTGCAAAGCTGTGAAACATCTGGTATGGCTGTAATATGTTGGCAGTGCTATCCATGCTACTCAGCTCTCAATGAGAGTTTTTTTTTCCCTGTGTGCCAAATTGGAGCTTCTGTGAGCTTTGGGAAGACTGAAGCTTTCCCTAGCAGGTCATAAAATGAGTCATCAGTCCTGAATGAATCTTTTTATTACATGGATCACATGTTAGTAGTCTCACTGAATACATTTTCACATCCAGAAAAAAAAAAAAAGCAAGGATAACATCTGGTGATTCTGTTAGCCATAGACATGATTTTGCTTGGATTGAGCCTCACCTGTAGTCGTCCCTTCTCCCTGGATAGATACCACTCCTCCCTGGCAGAAAGAATAAATGAAAGTTACTGTCTGTGATACATCTAAAGACATACCTCTTCTGTCACGTCTGAGGCACTTAGCCTCTTATGATCTTATGATCCCTGTGCTTCACACAGCCAGACCCCACACACAAGCAGCACTGTGGTTTCTCACTTGCTTCCAAGTTTCTGCATTAAGTGAGAGCTAAGAATGTGGGCAACAACATCCAGTCACAGAACAGGAGAAAATCTGAGACTGCAAAGCATTGGGAATGGTGTCTTCTTGGTTTCCTGTGACAGCATCACTGTTGGGTGTCAGAAAATAAAGCCTTCTTCAAGCCTCTTGAGAGCCTACCTAATCCTTCCAAACACTTCAAAGCCTGCAAACATAAAAGCTGCCCAGGGTTTCAGCAACGTGAGGAGCCAGAAGATAGCAACCTTGTCACCTTCAACAGAATGCCACACCTGAGAAGGATTTACAAAGCTAGCAAAAGCTTTGAGTAAGGCCAGCTCAATGAGAATAGGGTGTAGAATTAAGCTTCAGAACATATCCAGACCTGTGCAAAGCTTCCTTGTACATATGGCAAGGAGCACAGCACTTCTCAGAGTCCATTAACATTCCTAGAAAACTGGTTAAAGTCAGAATGCTCTGCCTTTACTGACGTCCCATGCACACCACAACAATGCTGCTGCAGCCAGGGGAGGCACTCCTTTCTCGTTTAGTAGGTGGAAGTCTTTCTCTGCTTCCGCTTTTGCTGCTCTGCAAAGAGCAGCAGCAGATTCATGAAGTCTTCTGCTCTTTCCAGTTCACCACCAAGCAGATCTTGGGTAGACAGAGCACATATGAGAAGGAGAGGTTTTTTTTAAAGTACCACCTCTGCTAATACTTGATGCTTTCAAGCCCAGTAATGTCTGCAGCTACACAACTCAGTGCTGAATAGCAAAGGCTTAAAGAGGAGGGAAAAGCACAGGGACAAAGATCATCACTGTCTTGTCCGTCGCAACCTGGTAGGGAAAAGCTTACGTTTTGAATCCAGTGAGCGGTTTCTCCCTCATACTGCCCTGTCTCTGTCACTAGTAACATACAGGTGTTTTCAGTGCTGCTGGAGAAGCCCAGACTGGCAGGAGATGAAAGGAGGACCATGTGTCTCTTGCTGTCTAATCAGTAAGAGGAAAGTTAGGAATAGCGCATGTCACCTAATCCCAACTGCCCTTACATCCTTGATTTGCTGTGACACGTGACTTTGACTTTGGTTCTGTGGTTTCATCAGACAAACGATTTAATTTCTCCCGCTCTGGAAGTGGGGCTGGGATATGGGAATATGACTTCCTTGAGGAAAGGTGGTAGTTCAGACCCAGATTTTAAAGTCAACTCTGCATCCCCCCACTTCTTGTGCTTCAGTAAGGTCACTGCCCCTAAACTGCACAGCACCCAGCCTCTGAGCCAGGCTCCAGACAAAGGAGAAAACATCCCCAATACGAAGCATCAGGCATTTTGTCCTACTCTTCCAGAGCCTTAGCTATATCCTAGGCCACAAAAATTAATCTGCAGTAAAGATCATGTCCCAGCATTCTGCTCTGCTTTACTGCCAATTTCCACCCAGGCAGTTTCCATGAACACTGATCTGCTGCCTACACGGGTGCTCACTGCCCATCCAAGAAGCTCAGACACAAGCAGGCCAGCCTCCACTGTCAAACACGTAGCCAGGTTCTCTTCTGCTCAGTCTGAGTCTGTTTACACCAGTATCTGGCCAGTTGCAGTCATAACCTGTGTGCCCCAAGTCACTCAACAGCCACCACACAGAAAATTACAGACTAAATGCACAGTCTTTAGGCATAAATCCTTGGGCTTTTCCCAAATGCTTCTCACCTGCTTTTTATCAGGCCCAAGTCTAAATCAACAAACAGGCACTAAGACTACCCCAGTCCTGTTACAAAGCTCTCTCCACACCACAGGAATGCTTTTGGTGTTTCTAATACTAGCTGTCACCAGAGCACAACCTTTATGTGTAGCACCTCAGCCAAAGCTATGGTTACAGCCATCTCTGAAAGGATTCTGCGGGCTTACTTTAGTTCTCTCCCCCAGCTTTAGACCCACTAACATGCAGTTTCAGCCTTCACACCTGTGTGTTAGTATGTTCCTGTGGAGTCAAAGCAAAAGAGGAGAACAGATGTTAAATCATCAATACCCAGAGTTTAGCTTAAGTTGAATTCAGATGTAAGCAATGACATTTTAGGCTGAAAAAATTGATCCATAGGCTTTTCCTAAATACATCACATCATTTTCTAGCTTAAGAAAATGGCATTAACACTTATTTGCAAGTGTAGAAGACTGCTAACAAGACCATGTTGTGAGAGGATAGGTCTGCAAGTATGAAGTTTAGTACAAGTCTGTGTGGCATTTATGGACAAATCTCCTGAAACACAAAAGACTTTTTTAAATTGGAGCTGGATTCACACTGCTCTTTGCATTTTAAAACAGACTTTTCCAAAGCATTTTCTTAAACTATAGCTTGTATTTAATCCTGAAAGTTACCTCTTTATTCCTAAAAAAATCTTTTTTAAATAGATGCCATGGGCAATTCAATCTGAATTTTCAACTCCCATTTTACTTATCAAAAAGTAAAATGGTTTGGAAATGTGAACCACTTACCTGGATTTGTCCCACCCAGCAATTCTGTTTCCATTTCCTCATCATTTTACTCAGCTGGAGCTTTCAACTTTCCTCTGGGGAGATAAAAGATCACCTTGCTTCCTGCAGCTACTTGTATTGACTGTTGTTTGCTAGCAGGCAGAAAAACAGAAGGGCAGTTAGAAAAATAGGTTTCCTCTCATCAATCTAACCCCACAAGGCTTAGCTCTGCTGGCAACTCGCTTACTTCCAGAAAGGAATTAAGTGTTTCTAACAATTGTGCAAATAACAGAAAGCTGCAGGATAAGAGCCACATCCTCTGCACTAGTCTTGCAGGGATAATTCAGCAGGAAGTGGATAGTCCCTCTATCATTTCTAGCAAGAAAAGGGGGCTCATTGGAGGAGCTCATTGCAGATGCGGAGCAAATCCCAGCTCACCCCTCAAACCACAAGGCTTTAGTGCGGATGGGGGCTGTCCTTATGCTTTCAGAAACAACAAGGGATAATGGCTTTTTGGAGTTAGTAAGGAGAGGGATCTGCCTCCAAGCATTGGGAAGTGGGTGTAAAAAATGAGTTAAATGTACAGTAAAGGGATTTTATAGAAGATTAGCTATAAAAACAAAGTCACATGTTTGTCTAAAGGAAAGAAGTACCTGAAGAAGGAGAAATATTTGTCTTTTTGTATCTCTCTTCCTCTGTCTAAGCTTTTATCCTACATAAATGAGAACTGTGTACACAAAATACCTTGCAAACAACGTTTATAAACCTCAACTGTGTGGGGATAGGGCAGACAGAAATGCCAAGATCAGTCTTCATGTCAGTCAGCATCACAGGTGCAGGCCTCTGCTTCTGATGGTGCACAGCATGACCAGCATCTGCTTCTGAAAACTGCAGCTCTTCACCGGATGTCTCGGTTTGAGACAAATTATGAGGAAACTTCCTAAATGAACGTGTCCTCTAATAGAAGGCAGGTCTCAGCAGCCCCTCCTCCACCCAGGTTCAGAATGAAATTTCTTGGAGGAAAGTGAAAAATAGTTGTTTATTTAACAAGCAAAGTGCGCGCAGGCACAAAATGAATAATGTTAGATAATAAACCCTCTCGTTGTGCAGAAAAACCTGGTGGATTCAGGGTCCTTTCTGTAGGTGTGGCTCTGCTCTCTCCGGAGCTGGGGTGCGGCGTGGGCCCGGCCGGGCCGCGGTGTGCGGCCTCCTGGTGATGGTGTTCGCACCAGAGCAAAGCTGGACAGTTCCAGAAAAACAAGCAGCAGCCACAATCCCAGGAAAACTC
>QWTY01009920.1:12228-29991 GCA_008033365.1 Pseudorectes ferrugineus
GGAAGGTGCTCCCTCGGCTCTGCAGCGGGGAGAGCGCGGGGCAGGCTGTGACTCCTTGAGCGCAAACCGCGCCGGAGAATTCGCTCGGCTTCCCCCACCTTTCTCTCGGACCCAGATTGGAGGCACAGAAAGGCACAGGATTCATGTCTGGGCAATAAGCAGGCGATAGGGGATACAGCATCATAAAGTCACCCCAGGACACCGGGTCACCTCAGAACGACCTGTGGCATCAGCTAGTGGCATCAGAGAGTCAAAGCAGGACCTGAACTGACTGGATTTCCTCCATTTTCCCATCCCTAGTCTGTGTTTCAGTGGAGGAGTTTGACATAAAGGCATACATAATAAATGAATAACAGGGTGTGAAGCAGTAGAAATATCCAATAAGATAGGGTTCCTTCTGTGGTAAACTTCCTCACCTACCTTTAAAAATGGTGATTGACTACCCTCAGTGCAACTACAGGAGCATGAAATACCATTAACCTTTCCATGACTGATTTTCTTTATTCTCACAGCTGTTTTGCCATTATGGAACAAATAATGAGATTCTTTAAGAAGGACTTTCCAGAACACATGGCATTAAAAAGAGTAAGAATTTTTTCTGGTGTCAATGGAAAACAGGATAAAAGAACATTACATGTAGCATATTATTTTGCACATTACTTTATTGTCTTGAAATTATTTTTTTTTTTCAAGTGGTTATAAAGAGAAACATGGCATTATATAAATCTGTATGAAATGCAGAGATTCAAAAACCCCTCCCACCATAAAGTTGATTATTCTAAACTGTTCTCATGTTCTATAAATAGCTAATTCTTTTACAGTGTTTTTTTTGCCTATAAATCTCAAAGAACATCTATAGGCATGAGACCCTATTCTCAGCAAGGTGACATTTGTCAACTCATTGAATGTAGTGCAATAACTTCTGAGTGACAGCTGCAGGGGTTTACTAAATTGTCTATGTAAAGAGCAGTAAGCACCTTATCATCTGCTCTCCTGCTTGAGGCACCATCAGGACCTCTCCCTGGTAAGAAGTAATTCATCAAGATCTAAGCCATCAACAGAAAAAACACAGTGCAAACATCTGGGTGCTGAGAAGCACCCATCCCAATGTCTCCGAGAGCTTTAACTAGATGTTTTATACAGCAGAGATCTCTCCCCATGAAATATGCCACAAGAATTTACATGTTCTCTTCACAAAAATCTTCTTCTTTAGGCATTTCTTCCTGCTAATTACTTCCAGCAATTATGTAAATACATAGGGACACAGATATAAAAAGAAGAACATGTGATGTCAGCTTCCCATATATTTAGAGTTTCACTTTTCAGCTAAAGGAAGGAGAGGTAAACAAGTAGTCCAGCAAAAACAACCAAGGGATCACTATGTATGATATACCAAATATAATGAGCAGAGCACAACACAGTTGAGGCAGCTATATGTTTGAAAATACAAGCCATCCAAATGGAAAACATCAGCTATTTAAATTTTCTTTAACTACCTTTGCTTCTGTTCTTCTCTGTTAAATTAAGTCATGGTTTTGAGCTTTAACAAAAAAGGGTTTAATCAGCCTGTTTCTGGTGTAGGGAGTAGGTTGAAGTAATGATAGCAAACTGGAAAGATGTCTTCTGTTGCCTAGCATTGTTGTGCCAAATATAGACACCATGTGTTACATTCCAGCCCAAGTGATCCCAAAGCATCTTCTTCCGTAAAGTCCCTTTTGCTTTGGGAAGGCAACACCTAAACACACAGCCAACTGAGAGAGAATAGAATTTCAATTCCATTGAATATAGTGAATAACTGCCTGCCTAAATCATTCTTCTCCCAAAGAAGTCTGTCAAGAAAAGGAGATGTACACGTTGTTGGAAAGTTAAAAAAAAAATGTAAAGTATTTTTGTTTTTCAAAAGAAAAAACCCCTACATTTATATTTAAAAGCCAGAAACAAAATGTCACTTCATTTTTCTCTCAAACATAAAATAAATAACAGCTTGGTAATCAGCTCTCAGAGGATGAAAACATTTGCACTGAAATGTTTACTAGCACAGAGAGTGAAATTCTCGTTTAACTGATAATGTAGGAACAGTCTGCTCCTGGAAAGTTCAAAGAACATAACAGTCAAGCAAGAGGTGGTAGTTTGTTTCTGAACCCATAAAAAAGCATTCACCACACATATAAACAAGGTTGGAAAGATACTGGAGGCTGTCTGTCCCTCAGTAACTGCCCCCTGATTTTTAAAAACTCCAGGTCCATATGCACACTACCATCAGTCTGTACGCAACTTTCAAAGGGTAAAATGCTTTTGTGATTCAAAATAGAGTGCAATAGAACACAAAAGAGCGTTATTTTTTCTTTAGTAATTCACAAGACAAATTGCCAGTTATTGACCCACAGCAGGTTTTTACAGATGTCTTTGATACTTTTCAGTGCAGAAGGATACTTTAAAGTACATTTTAAAAACTGACATCTCTGTCTTTCCTTGGATTGTATCTAATTGACAAAGCTCAGATACTGAGCATGATTGTGACCAGAAATAATCTAATTTAATAGGAGAAGGCTGGGATAGGCTTAATAGCATACTTGTAAACATTTATGAAATTTACAAAGATTCTCATTTTTGATGGAACAAGGTTCAGATCAACTCCGTGGTAACTTCTGGGGTGGAAGAGAAGAGGGAGAGAAGGCAAAACCAAAACTGAGATCCCCTTATAACTGAAAACACATTAAAACAAACAAAAAGCTTGTTTGTTTTAAAAATGCTCACAAAATCCTTACTTGATGCACAAATCCAAAATCAGAATCCTCCCAAGCTGTTCCAAAATGGAGTTGATTCTTCCACCCCCACCTGATCTACAATGAGTCAATCACAGCATCAGGAAACTTCTATAGGTTTTATAGCTACCTTGTAACACAGACATCTCTCTGGCTTGTTACATTTGAAATTTATGGTGAATTTTGCACCTCTCAAAAATATTTAAGTTTTAGTTCCCAGGCAGCTTAAATTGATAAAAGCTTTCATGTAGATCCATTGATTTTTCCCCACAGAATAGCTGATCCTTACCTTCTACCTCTGCCATATGCAGCAGAGCAGAGAAGTCAAAATACCCCAAACATTCTCACATCCTTTCCATGATCGGCTTTTGATGCAACAAAAACAGAACAGGTACAGAACAAATGCAGTTCTGCTACTCCAGACTTTTCCAAAAGCAGCCACAGAGATCAGAGGATTTAATATTGGTTTGCTAAAAACTAATCACATCCTCTTACCATTGAAGGAGGCAATATCTGATAACATTCCTGCATCACAGGAAGCATCTTCTTGACTCAGGTACAAGGGATCCTTTGGTTGCCACAAGGGTCCAGCATTGTTTCTGTGCTTCCACCTGGCTCTACAGGGCATTAGCCTGGGCTCCAGGAGACTGCAGGGCAGATCTGTTCTGCTGGTGACCTCACAGGAGTCACTTGCTCTGTGCTGCTATTTCTCCACAGTGACACGGCAATAAGGGAGTCCCATTTTTTGTAAATCGTGTTTAGATTTGGAGGCATAGAGTTCTGTTCAGGGCATAGGGATTATTCTCATTCATACACCAGGCTTGGATTCTGAAGTGGTAAACAAGCTTCACAGCCAAGGTAAAGACATTTCCTGCTCTCTTTTGTTTCTCCTTCTGGAGGGTTTTGTCTTGTAATTGTAAAAAACAGGTAAGAAGCCTGTGAGGTACCATTTTTAATGTTTAATCATAATTATTACAAGGAAAGTTAGATTATACCTGGACAAAGGACACAAAACATTTGTTCTTGCTAGCAGGATGAAACCTGAAAATTCTAGTTCTGTATTTAAAAGATGGAACTTATTTCAGGATGAGATAAGAATCAGCATGATCTAGAGCGTTAATAGGACACACACTTCAGATTTCTCATTCATGCGCATACCTTCAGGGCAGCTGGGAGCTGGTATTTCCTGATATATTTTAAGAGACCATGAAAGCACATTGTTTTTCTTGCTGTGACAACAAAGCACTTTTCACAGGCTTTATTTGATCTGGAAGCAGGGGAAAAAAACCACAATCCAATAGCTAAGCCTGGAATCACTTCTTTCCAAGGTGTAGGACCCAAAAAGTCCCCAGTGATAGCAGCTGAATGCAAGTGACATGCTCCTTTGGTTAGGCTGCTGGCCTGGGAGTTTGGGTGTCTAGTTTGGTTGACATCAGTTTTTGGTGCTGGCTATTCTCAGACCAGTGGCCTAACCAAGCATCCCCCTATGCTGCAATCAATCCATCAGAGGGCAATAAGAACAAAAACATAGTTGTACTACAGAACCAGATTTATTAAAAGCTCTATCATTTATACCACCAGGAAAAACAATACTGCCGGTTTGCACCAGTCTTTTTAAAAATAAACTGTGCTGACCATTTTCTCAAAAATAACAGAAAACAAGGTAATCAATGAGATGGAAAAAGAGTGGGAAGTCGAGCTCTGAGAGGCCGTAAACACAACAGTTAGTCCTATGGGAGGATATATCAGTAGGAAATCAGTTTGTTTACTCAGGAAAACCTGCTGAGATTAGTTACAAGTGAAAGTCTGATATAACCTGTTGTATTTCAGATCAAGTTCCCAAAAAAGATACGTGCCTTCCCTAAACAGTAATTCTGTATGTTGTATGTGGTAGAGGCACCAACCACATTAATACGGTTTATTCATGTGATTTCCTAGCATGGGAAATAGGCTCGGATCACAGTATGACATCCGATTTCTTGTCTAGCAAGGTGAGCTCTTTCATAGAGGAGCACAGCAGCAATATGAAAATCTGTAGTTGCTTAATCTCCACTCAAATCATCACCAATATCTCAGCATACCCATGATCTTCCCTGCTAGAATACTGGGATGAATGCCAGGGACTTTGGCAAAAGCAATGTGAATATGACCAACAGACCAAAGCACCAAGGCTAAACCCTGAACATGTTGCTTGCAAAGTAATCCCACTGATAGAGGGAATGTGCTTACCCAGAAGAAGCACTTCTTTCTCTTTTTATGGAAACCTCTGCAGTTTTGACTTGACATCCAAAAAAGCAGAGGAAAGCCTTTCATCTTCATTCAAAGACTGAAATCTTTTCAGACTTGAATTGTTGAGCTACCATTACAACAACTGTGGCATGATATAAAAATATTTGTACTTTATTTCCAATGGAGAATATCTCAGGAACACTTCCAGATATTAAATGGCACTCCAAATCTTGCTGAACAAAGAATTGCTCTGACTTCTTTGGAAAAAACTGTTTTCCTCAGGAATCTCATACCTTCATTCCAACCATGGACTCAACCCCATAGGTATTTCAAATGTCTCCCGTGACATCATAGGTATATTTTTTCCTACAGCTATTAACAAAAGGAACAGAACCAGCAAACACAAAGAATTTTCTCCCCAGATTTCAGCTCGAGTCCTCTACCTCACATCACATTCTATCTACAGGTGGTTATTTCCAGTTGCCAGACACATAATGCAAATAATTTTGCAAGGACAACACTCTACTTGCTGTTTGGGCTTGGGGGTTTTTTGTTCCCTTAGGAGATATCCATGCTATTCTACGGCTCCCTTCCTTCCTTCTAAGCATCAAATTTATGTTCTATGGCAAGAGGTGGCTTGAGATGAGCTGACACCCCTGGAGACTGAAAGCTTTCACATCTCCCCAGGCTGTACTGCACCTTACTGCCTGGAGCTTCTGGCAGTGAATCTGACATACAGTGTAACCACCATTTGGGGGAGAGGAAATCACACTGTCAGTAAGAGAAAAGCCAGCTGGCTGGCTGGCTATGGAGTCATGGACACTGGACTTCAGCAGGCAAGCTGTCCTGCTGTTAGAACACTGAAATTTAAGGGGAAACATTCCTTCTGTATCACGCAAAATTTAACTCTTAAATTTGTTGATATCTCTTGAGAGTCATCTGTCTTGAAGGCATTCTGGAAAGTCACTGAATAGAAGAAAGACAGAAGACATGGTACTGATCTGTTCACATTTCACTTTTAACTGTTAGATTTCCTTCCTTTAGGATTCACTTCTGCTGTTTGTATTATTCAAATAGATATGACTGGTTACTCTAACAGACCTTTCATGGGAAAATATTATTGCAGATTTCCTTCCCTGTTTTATGTTAGAACCCTCCATGTTCTACAATGAAAAGTGTGAGGGCTACAACTCTACAGCAACAGCTTCCTCAGACAAAACAGAAAAATAAGTGAAGTAGGAGAGAAAGTAATTTCCCACAGTTGTGCTCGAGGTATGGCGTGCAGCTCAGACCCTTCCAGCCTCATATGACCTTGCCAGACCCCTTGCATTCTCCACTGGAAAACAGACTGCACAGAAAGCTAAAGATCTAATGCTTTACAGGAATATAACTGAGAAGGAAAACAAACAATACCTGCTGCAATCAAGAGGAGCTTCTCCAACTACTTCAGTGAGCTTTGGGAAGGGTTAGGCCAAGAGGACAAGGAGTAGAAACTGAGGCACAGGAAGTTCCACACAAATATGAGGAAGAAGGAATAAGGAAGAACTTCTTTACTGTGCAGGTGACCATGCACTGGTTGCCCAGAGAGGTTGTGCAGTCTCCCTCACTGGAGATATTCAAGGAGTGTCTGGGTGAAATCCTGTGCCATGTGCTCTAGGGTGGCCCTGCTTATGCAGGGAGGTTGGACCAGATGACCCCCTGTGGTCCGTTTCCAACCTGACCCATTCAGTAGTTCTGTTTACTCAAAGTGAAAGATCTGCTGTATTCCCTCTGGCACCAGGAAAGAAACACACAATCTGCTGCTTCCTAAAACCTCATTTTCTGCACTATATGGGCTTACTATGTTTACACTTTTGCTGTCTCAGAAATGTCAAGCTCATCAAGAATTTGTAAAGCCTCATCACCTGGATGTGTGTGATCACATGGGAAACTCAGCTCACCCAGCTCAACAGCAGGCACAAAATACAACTCAGAAGCCAGCCAGCTTCACTACTGATATTGACGTCTACATTGGTTGGACTTGATGATCTCAAAGGTCTTTTCCAACCTAGTAGATTCTGTGATTCTGTGATTGAATCTTAAAGCCTTTACACTGCCATTTGAATTCTATAATTAAACGTGTCCCTGTCTATGTGAGGGTCTCAAGGGCACCACTGGGCCTGCCTGATGTTGCCTGGCCCCCCAGGGCTCCTCCTGCCTTCCCATGAGGTGCTGATGGTGTTGTTCCTCTCAGAACCCAGCCCTAGAGCCCCTGAGAGCCCTCAGCTCCCACCATGCCCAGACAGTCTGCACAGTTAGGCAGGATGACTGTCCCCTTGCTCTTCTGGTCTGGCACTTGTGTCACCTGCATTCTGTGCTGACTCAGCTTCTGGGCAGCCTGTGGCATGCCCCTGCATCTACACAGAGGAAAACATCTTGGCCGCCTAGTCTCCCCTCCAAAATGTTCCAAGTTTTCTCTTGGGAAAAGACAGGCATTAATTATTACCAGCTCTCTCCTCTGGAGCAGACAGAACAAACTGCTCTTCTTTTGCAACTGTGAGTCACCACTTTGGATGGTAGAGAAGGGAAGACGAGGGTGATGATGTAATCCCTAACTCTTTCGGGTTCCCCATCTGCCAAGGAGGAAAAAGCAGACTGTACTGCCAGGCAAAGCTTACAGACCATTTGTTCAGGAAGGTATCACGAGGGCAATGGGCACAGATCTGTGGCTGAGCAGCCAAGAAGGTAGAAGGCAAATGAGCATTGGGAGAGCAGACAGACCTAGAGCTCTCCCATGCAGTACTGGAGACACAAGAGCAATCTCTGCCTGCTTAGGGTAAGGCACTCAAGTGTCGTCCCAACTCTTCTTTCTCGCCAGTTTCTTTGGCTGTGGAAAGGACATAAATGAACATGGGGCGCATTCTTTCCTAAAAATCCTTTCAAGGGGCATCTTGTCTTCCAGACACAGAAAGAAAAAAAGGTAATTGTAAAAAGATGTGCTTTTACTATTTTCATAAGCTGTGTTTAAAGGCCCAAGTCCCTTGAACATCCCACTCCCATTACTGGCAACTAAACATCAGTATCTGTTGAGTATATCACGCTATTCCCAGCATGTTTCTCTAGATACAGTCTTTTGTACACCCGTGGGATGAGAAGGCAGTCTATCCAAGGAACTCAGGGATTTCTTTGAAGTTCTTGCCATTCCTGGTCCAGTGCCCTAACTTAACTAACATCTTTGGCTAGGAACATGATAGTGAAATCAGAAGAAGAACAAAAGAAATCACTCTTCCAATCAACTTGGATTTCTCTTCCAAAATAATAAATCTGTATTTGCAACAGAACCCTAAAAGTTTACACATTCAATAGATAACTGAAGTAAATAATTATTTGAACTTTTAAAAGTAATTTATTTAAATAGCCCATCTATTTAAAGAGCCCATCTGTTATTTAAATTATACACAACCATTTGTTATTTAAAAAAAAAATGAACATATGTGGCTTTAATCTTTGTTTGGGATATAATCAACCCTCCCAACCTTGCCAAAAGTATTTTAAATAAAACTTCTTTTTGTAAATCAGAGATTTTAATTAAGTATTACTAGCTGCCAGTATATTCTTTCAATAACCAGAGAGGATTCTGTCTCATGACTTCAGAAAAGCTAGACAAAAATTGGTCTAAATTACTCTTCAAAGCAGCCCTGAAATATCTTCAGAATCTGCTAAGCATGTCTGAGTTCATTTCAGGAAGATGCCAAGGTAATCTATGTAGTGAAAAGAGTAATGAAACTGGCAGATCAAAATAAAAGTTGGAGAAAAAAATCATCCCTTAATGATGTCTTTGTCCCAGGCCACGACCATCAACATCACTTATCAGGATAATAGGCCATTCATTGGAAACCCTTTCCCCTCACCCACGTTTCAGTGCCAGGCATGGGAAGCAGACGGTCCTCCTCTGGGAGACAGCATAGGGCTGCAGGTGACACAACAGTACCTAATTTTATACATCTGCCTTGTTTCCCAGGCAAAACGTCCCATATCAGAGCTTCACTGGCCAGGTGGTCAGCTCTTTCCACATCATGTCACCAGGCAACCCTCTGAAATGCTTTTGCTGCTGTCTTTCATGAGGGGACCTCCACTCCTATCACTTCTGTCCAGACCTAGGAACACATTATCCTGTGCATCTTGCTGTGTCCTGCCAACCTGTTCTCTGGTGCTGGCAGTTCCACTTACCTTTCTTTCTACCTACCTGACTCTGCTCACATTGAAAGAGACTCTCAGATCCAAATGCTATCATGCATCCATGAGTCCAAGTGGTGGATCTGCATTCAAGACTTGGAAGACAGTTTATTATGGTACATTCACAGTGCTCTTAACCCCTTCCAAACTTTGTACATGCCGGTATCAGCATGGTTTTATTCTCATTCTTATTCCCTTGTATTGCTCTAGCTCTTATTACAAAGGGCTTGAGGAATCCAAGTGACTCCCCTCTCCCTTTGTATATTGGGAAAAATCCTGGCAATACATTTTATGAGATCAGTGAGCCAAAGAAGGTTGTGTGAACCTCTCAGTACATGGGTCCCCTACAGGGCTTGAGTTTCCTGCATACTTCTAGAGGGTTTAACACTGTTGTTTCTGCTTGTTGCTGCCCTTCTGCTGCTATTGCACTTCCCCAACCATACTGAACCATAGAGTTCTCTTTTGCACAGCAAGTCAACCTCTCAGCAGAGTTCCAAAACTGGGAGGTCTAGGTACATTTTAGAACATTGGGTAGTGTGTACACAGGTCTACCAAAAAGCCATGCTTCAGTCTGCTACCTGCTGGGACACTGTTACCTAAATATATTGTACAGTGTACAGTGCATAGTGTCAATACTATACCATAAAATGCCAATCTTCAGACACTTTGTGTGTCTGTAAGTCACCCTTAAGAGCCCAGGAGACATGACAAAGGGCTAAGGGCAACAGCCATCTTTCTAGATTTTCGAGGGCAGGTTGGATACACGTCCCTCTAAAGCACCACTAGATGCCTGTTTTGAGGGGACAGAATCCTATACATAGAGATTCAAAGCCCTGTTTTTTCAATGAGATGTGATTCAAGTCCTAGTCCTGAGTGCTAGAATCAAAATTAGCCAAGAATGCTCTACTGTGGCCTTTCCTCATCTGCCTCATCTAGAAAAGATGAAATCCTGTATTGTCTCCTTTCTGTTATTAAACCATGAGAACCCCCATGTGAGTCACTCCTGAACAAGCCTTCCTTGTATCCCTTTCAGTCTGTTTTTCATCCCTTTCATTTTCTTCATTGTCAAGTTATGTATGCCTTTTGACCACACTGGTTACAGGCATCTCAAATAATCTCTTCTTTCCTGCTATTCTGCATCTCTCATGCACCTTTGTTCAGAAAGGCTGTGTTAGAACACACTGACGATTCCACTATCTCTGTGTCCTGTTCTGCACAGTAGCAAAAAGCAGGTGACTCTGTAAAAACAGAAGAATAGATCAGGCCCTATAGGTTACTGCCCTTCAGTTCTTCCTCAGCTTCCAAGAGTTTATAGGCCAGACAAATCATAAACTGCAGCACAAAATAAAAATAAATAGCACAAAAAACCCTCCAAAGATCTGTCTTCCTTGACCTGCCCAATATCCTTCTTGAAACCCCATACGTTTCCAGCATCCTTGACATCCTACAGAATGGACTTCCACACCCAACTGCAAAGTAAATGGAGAACCATCTGCTTCATTTGTATTAGAGCTGCTAGCAAATACTTTCATATCATTACCCTGGATTCTGCGCTAGAAAAGAGCTAGTACTCTGCTAGTGAGCAGTCAACTCCTATTCATCTTCTGTAGGCAACCATTTATTGCTTCCCCCTAGTTTCTTCTAGTATTTCAAGAATATCTTAGTACAATTTTCATTTAGCTTGGGTCATAGCAGTTTCTGTGGTTTTACTATTTTTCCGCACTTCTTGTCAGTATCTGTGAAGTACACATGAAGCAGAATGCATAGAATCAAAGCAAAAATGTAAAATTAATACCATGGAACTGTTGTCAATAACCTAAACCATGCTAACACACAAATACGATCTTCAGCATGCGATGCTGCGTATGCAAAGAGAAGCAGAAAATATTAGGACTTTTCTTTCTGCACAGCTGTTCCAGGCTGTGGGTGGACAGTCTGAATTCTGATTTCTGATTCTCTGAAATCTCAATCACCTGTGATCAATGCCACATGTCATCTATAGATAGTATCAAAACTGGGGCCAGCCCTCATCTACTGCTGGAAATGGGCATGCCTGAAGCATAGTGTGCCTGCATCCCTAAGTGTCTTGTGAAGCACTACCAAAGATGAATGGGTTTCTGCCTGCCACACCACAGATAATATTAGTAAAACAAAGAAAATGGAAGTTGGTGAGAAATCTTCTGAAGTAGGCAGAAGGCAACAGGCATTGAAAGCAAAACATCTTGAGTTCGCTGACAATTTGCCTCAAACGGACTTGTTTAGCACGGGGGCAGCCAGAATACTTGAACTATTTTCCTGTGGTCTGTTCCCTACATATGCACTGGTGGTGGTCACTCTCTAAACTATTTTTGAACTCATGTATAGGATTTAAGTTCTAACTCCCACCAAGATACCACACTAGTAATTTTAATATACTGCTTAGGAGGTTGCTTAAATGACATTTCCAATTAAAAGACACAGCTACATCCTCATTACAACCGTGCTCTTCAAGGTATTTATAGTTACCAAAGAGGCAGAGCATGTAGTTATAGAAAACCTTTCAAAGCTGAGGAAATAATGTCACTTTTATTCAGCAATAAAATTAATGGAATTATAAAATTAGACTTGTGCATAATTCAGGTTATTCCTAATATAACTTGGACATTTTTAGCCACCTGTAAAAAGAGAGGGCTGCAGCTTAATTGGAAAACTTTCTCCTTTTATTTTTCTCTTTGTGTATTTGCAGTGTATGCAAATGTGCTCTACTAACCAGAGATTAAACCTACTTTTAATCATAGCAAAATACAAAAGTATAAAATTACTACTTGTTTTAGGTTTGATGTCACACTAGAAAATTCCCTTCTCATGGCCACAAGGAAGAGAGTGGGAAGAGAACAATTCTTCAAAGAGCAAGTTGAAATCCTCAACTGGAGAAAAATCTGCCCAGACCTTCCAAGAACAGAGATGTTTATTATTAAGTGGGAAAGGGAGCACAAGAAAGGGTACCCAGAGAAAGGAGCTTGGAGAGGGGAAAAGAAGCCCAGGGAATAGTATTTGTAATCCCAAACAAGAATTGACTGCTCAGAGTAATGCTCAGCAGCTCAAGAGGTATTGCCCAGTTACTTTCAGGCGTGATGGGGGATGAAGACCTGCACAAGCCAAATGTTTTCATCACTGTATCACTCATGTGTTTGTGAGTCAGCCCTTAAGGTCTTCTACTGACCTGGAGGCCACCAAGGTAATACCGAAATTTAGCTGACTCCTTTTGTCTCTCAGATCTGGAGAAACAGGTTCAGATATACTGCTCACCTGATGCAGTCTTGCAAAGCCAGAGTGGTGACTTGAGCTAGCACATATACTTGAGGAAGCCACATGAGCCTAGTAGCTGCTAATATGCTGGGATTTCGTGTGAAGCTGTCAAAGTGCTCACAAAACCTGGCATATTTACAGATTACATAACCAGCCAATGGTCAGCACCCCTTTTTCTACTGTTCCTCACGGGACCAAGCAATTACTCATCCTTTAAAGAAGGGAATTTTCTAAAGTGCATAGACCCCAAGTAGTTTCCACACTGACAGAAGCTTGTGTTAAGAGGTAGAAATTGAGCCACCCTTTCTTCCCTATTGCAATTTCTTAATCTTTTCAGCAAAATTCAACCCACTAAAAGAGACATCTAAGGTGCATCTTATGAGGCAGATGTCCTGATTCCTTAAGCAAACAAGAATTCACCTAGCTGTCTATCTCAACTTATTTCAGCCATGGGCAAATCCAGTATATAAAATTTCTACAGGTTTCTTGAAAATAAGTAGCTTGTAAGGGAGTTGAAAATTAGAGCTCCCATTGCTTAAAAACCAGAGGCATAATTCTAGCAATTTGTTGTTCTGTGTGTCAGCCTATCAGCCTGTGTGGGTTTGCCAGCCAGCCAGGACAACAGGAGCTTCCACTGTCACTGCTGGACAGAGAAGACAGGTCTTGCTCTCAGTAAAACAATAAATCACACTGGCACAGAAGGTTGGATGTCTCTCATGTCAAAGGCCTAGAAGGGAAGGAAAGATGTGCAGCTAATTGGAAAATGACAATCAGGAACCTGAGTGCACTGATAGATTCTGCGATGTCTTGCTGTGCAATGGTTTGGCTGCCTGTGTGAAAATCCAGCTCTACCATTGTACAGGCTTTTTACTTGGGACAGCTGGGTGGAAGCTGGATGAAAAGGGCTGTGAAAAGCCTCATGTGGTATTTCCAGCTACACAGCCTTCACCCCTCAGCTTGGGAGCTACATTGATCCTTGTCTAAGCTACTCAGTAGGTATGCTTGTGCCCTGACCATTTATCTTGCTGGCCCTGACCATGTATCTGGCCAGACCTGAGACCTACTTAGTCACTGTGAATTCGTCTGGCCATCAATGGATTCTTGTTTGACTCTGGCTACTGCTCTCCTTCTTCAGGTGCTCCCTGCCAGAGAGATCCTTGCCTGTGCTGTGCTTACCCTTAGCTCCTGAATTTCCTTTCCTTGTGAAACTGTCCCCCTCTTGCTGCTCTTTGGACAAAAGAGCAAGAGGCATCATGCAAACTTCCCCTTTTCACCTCATTTATAGTTTCATATTGCCAATGAATATTAAGGACTTATGAAAGGTGGAAATTGTCTCGTACTCTTGTCAATTCACTCTCCCTGGTTTTCTCACCGTTTCCCTGAAGCATACGAGTCTTTTTGTGTTTACGTTGTAGAAATTTTATTCACTTTAGAAAACCTTGATGTACATAGAAATACAGAATAAAATGGGGAAAACAACATTGCTTTCATGATGTTTACAGCTGAAATCACAAATTGGGTGTTAGTGGGGTTTGTTGCTGAAGTATTCTGTGAGTCCAAAAAGTTGGCATATATTTAAAGGAAGAATAATTAGGTATTTGCATGAGACTAAATGGAAAAACTCCCTGATGTTCATGGATTTTCCTGAGCAAAAAATAGCAGGAAGATGGGAAATCGCAAGAGAAAAATCAGATATTTGCTCAGCTTTGCTCAGCTTTGTACATGTTTAGAGACAGGCTGCTGAGCTAGGGGGGGCCTTCATCTGAGGTAGCAGTGATACACTTATGTTCCTACATTATTTTACTTAGATTTGCAACTGAGAAATTGAATTGGTCTGCAGAGAGTAGACACGTCTAGTAAAACTAAATCAATTACAGTCAAAAAAAGAACAAAACGAAACAATTTTTTGTGCTAAACTGGTATTGCAGTGGAAAAATTCTGATTGTTTTTAACAGCTTGAAGACACATCAGCAGACAGCAACCACAGCTTAGCAACTGTGATCAGAATGCTTGTCTTTCAGCTTCCCCCTGAGGATGAAAAAGTATGTAAATAAGACCAAGTTATTAGTCATGGCTAAATTACAGAAACTGTTATAAGACTACCCCATTGTCCCTTCTAGGAAGAGAGTAATTCCTGTTAAACTGAAAAACCTGTAAAAGTAGCAGGAACACAGTGGAAGGCAGAATATCACTCTGTCACCAGTTCTCGTTGTCACTGGCAAACTGAATTGTCCATTGCTGTCCTGATATAAGCCTGAGGCTCCTAAATCACTGCTCCCTGCTGTCTGTGCATCTAATAAACACCTGCAATTAAAAGCAATATGAAGATTCAAAAGAATAATAATTCAGCCTTCAGCTGTCATGTAATGTCCCTTTTTCACATCTGAGTTTCTTTTCTAATGTATCCCACTCACAAAAGCTCAAAAAAACCACAGTGGAAAAACATAGTGGTCGCATAATTACTTGTGATATTCCCATGTGGGTTCATCATAACTCTTCTTAGCAGCAGGTGGAGCATTATGGCAGGTAACCCACTAGGAATTCCTGAGTGGGTGCTGATCCTGGACAAGGTACCAGCTCCCAACCGAGTGACTGAAACTAGCAGACAGCTTGCAGAGCATTCACTGCAGTCTCCCAGTGGTACAGCTCTAAAGATGATCAGCATATGGAAGACCAGTGTCTTCCTCTGCCTCCTTTTTGTCAGTGGCACAATTGCCTTCTCCATTCTCTTGAAATGCCAGAAGAATGGGGCCTGAATATTCTGCCTTGGTAGGCAATGACCACCTGCAGGGAGGAAGTACAGGCCAGAGACGATCAGAAATCCAGCTTCCCCAGAAATGGTAGATTACAGTGCAGGTACATCAATCACTAGCAGCTCAGCTCATTCCTCATCCCTTGCCGCCTGCCCCAGAAATATATGGAGTGTGCCTCAGAGCACCACTTCTTCTGATTAACTGGCAATGCTGAAGATCTTCTGTGCCCACAACTGTCCAAGGGGGAAGATACAGGTTTAGTAGGTCATTTTCTATTTGAGCTCAGTTTGGTGGAGGAGCACAGGAGTTACTCCTCAACACTGAGTCCAGCTCTGTTCTGTTAAGCAACATTTCCATTTCTGGCCCTGCTTCAAGGTCACTTGAGAGTCAAGCTGGGAAAAAGATCCCATGGTGGCATCTCCTTTGCCTACCTGCTCTGCCTTATCCCCGTCCACAAGATCTGCTCTGCCTTACTGAGTCCAAACAATATTAGAAAATACAGCACCCAGCCTTGATTTGGCTTCCTATGCGATTTCAGTTGCCATGAAACACTATGAGGATTAGTTCCCTGGAGAAAGCAGACACAAAACAAGATTAAATGTTTCAAGAGAGGTAGACAGACTACAAAGAACAGTTTAAAGGTCTAAGAGTTTAATACCTCTTATCCTGTAGGATTCCCAGTAGGGGCTCTGTCTGCTGTGATAACGCAAAAACACCCTCAAAAAACAAGTGTGGGAGTAAACGAAATCACAGTAGCAACTTCTATGTCAATGAAGCAAAAAGAGGAAAATTGTCCACGGTGCTCCCAAGCTGAATTAGTTATCAGTTAATAACTAACACTTGCTGCTTATTGCATAAAACTGTATAGAGATCCTCTCTGCTGTAGGCTCGAGAATGACACTGTGTCATGGAGAACAGCTTTCTAATGGATGGCTCTTGCTTAGTTACCATGCAGATACATTTGCACATGGAGGACAAAGGAGCAGAGACGCAATTTCCGTACTAAAACCAATTCCTCTCACTTGCACTCAGTAGCTGAATGACTTCACTTTCCAAATTTATCTTTTTAGAAAGAAGCATGTGTATATGTGTGCTTGTGTGTGTTTTTGTGTGAGTGTGCTTGTGTGTGTTTTTGTGTGTGCATATACCAATACACACCTAACTGGAAAGATGCAAGAGCACAAGATTTGGTAGGTGGCTGGACAGATGCTCAGCTGACTTATTAGCACTCATTCCTGACATAAACTTTCAGGGGAAAGCTCTTTCTTTTACATACCCCATTGTGCCAACAGCTTTTGGAAAGAACTGCACCTCTTTGGTCATTTGAGATTAGCTCAGTTGGTCAGGTGCTAATAATGCCAAGGTTGTGGATTAGAGCCCCATATGGGCCATTCACTTAAGAGTTGGACTCAATGATCCTTGTGGGTCCCTTCCAACTCAAAATATTCGTGAGATATAACATTATTTTCATACAAGAAATTGGTAAAAGCTATTCTCATGAGAACTTCTTGCTGCTCTGCTAAAGGCTGGGCCTTGCAGGTGTAGCAATCACTGCTGCCTGCAGTTGCAATGAGCTGGCTGAATTTACCCTGCAGCCAAGGGACTGTGCAGCACAACACGTGTGCTCAGGTTAGCTGTATTCCTACCTCCACAATATACAGTGGTCCTCTGGATCGATATTTCCCATCCCTTGCCTCAGTACAGTTCACCTTTCTCAAAGGTTTGATGACTTATGGATTATGTTAGCAACCCGTTCAGCTGGTAGTTTCCTGACAGGCTCGGACCTCTGTCATAGCACCTCCCACACACACAGCCCAGTGCAGCACTGGGCCTTGCTGCAGGTTCCTGTACAGCAGCTACTCAAGCTGGCATATGGTCCCTCGTGCCTTAAGGAGAGGGCCAAATGGGCAGACGTGGCCTGTTCCAGATCACTAACTCATCAAACACACATCAAAGGCACTCCTTTTGCAGGGTTCCCAACACACCATCCAATCGCTATGATCAGCTCTCCAGGTCCACCTGCCTTCCTACTCCTACACACTTTCCTACTCCCAGTCCATGACTGATAGTGCACAATTAAATTGCAACACTGTTATCTCTTGCTCTAATCAAGCCTACCTGGCCAATATCAAATAAAGTCACATCACTGTATCTTTTGCTTATTAGACATATCCTCATTTTTAGCTTCCATAGAGACATAAAGGTCAGTCAGCTCTTCTGCATTAAAACATCTTGATTTCTAATCTCAGATGAAGGCAAACCCATTTTCTGGAGTTCTTATCTCTTGATAGAATATTAGAGTCTAAGATATTCTTGGTGATCTTTTTCCTTCCTTCTTTCCTTCTTTCCTTCCTTCCTTCCCTCCCTCCCTCCCTCCCTCCCTCCTTCCTTCCTTCCTCCCTCCCTCCCTTCCCTAGGTGTGAAAAAACCACATGAAAGGAGGCAAGCCTTATATGTTCAACATTCAGAGGCATAGCTCAAGGATAGTATTTTAATTTTTCATTCATACCAGA
>QWTY01009922.1:0-20190 GCA_008033365.1 Pseudorectes ferrugineus
TTTGTCTCATGCCAGAAATACCTGCCTGTGATGAACATTTCTGAGGCCTTGGCTCAGGACAAGCACTCAGTTAAATATACAGTCCCAGCATATTGATTTTCCAGGTCAGCTGGAACACCTGGGAGGTAAAAAGTCCAGGGAGCCCGAAGGAGGTCATGGGCAGCATCACCGTCGCACAATTTGGCCTATATCCAGTGGCTCTGCGCTTAAAAGCTTTCAGCCAACTAAAAGCAGTCTTGGAGCACCAGGAAGGTCTGAATAATAACTCTTGAGCATGGTTAATGAAACTTCTGGGTTTGACGTATTTCAGCCACATCGTGTGTCTCTTCTCCTTCTACCCTCCCATCGCTGCAGTGGAGCAGACGGGAAGGAGTGAGAAAATTGCAAGCGGAAGCTTCTACTTTCCTTCTGAAATTGTCTTGACTTTTGAGTCCCTTGAGGGCCACACGAGTTTGTTGCACAGCAGGCCCAGCCAAATGAACACTGACACCTTCGTAATTGCACTGGGCAAGGAAAGCTTGGTGAGAGCTGAGGGGGAAGAGGAAGGCAGATTCCCCGGGCTCCGTGACCTCGTCCTTCCACTGTCACAGCAGAAGCACGGGGAGCAGGGAGATAAGGCAGCACCGGGGAAGGAGAGGAGCCGTTTCCAAGCAGGGTGTTCAGCTCAGTTTTCACACACCAGGTGCTTCATGGGGTTCCAAGGCTGTTATGGTCAGGGAGCTTCTCTGCGTGGGTGGGAAGACAGGCTGTTCCTTCTGTGGGGCAGAGTTAACAGAAGGGCCCCAGTTGGGTGCAGGCAGCTTCTCAGTCACCAGTCCCCAGGATACAGTGAAGGAAAGGATGAAGCTGTACAGATTTGGGGTGTTGAATATTTCTTCTCCTCATGGCCAAAAGACAGGACCAACTTCTCTACACTTGAAAACCCCGCACGTTCAGTGCAGCACAGCAAACACAACCCGAGGGCAGGTCTCCATGGGAACAAGGCCAGCTTCTATGCTGGGGTGATGCCACAGAGGAATCTCTCACTCTTTTTTGCAGCTCTGTGGCAAACATGCTTCAGCATCACCTCTAGCTCCTTTACACTCACAGGCACACAGCAAAGAAAGAAGGGCAGGTCTATAGCTCCAGGTGTGCTCAGTAGAACAGACTGAGAAAGAAACAGCACAAGTTTGCAGGACCTTGGATCTAAATGGATGTAAATGTCAGCAAATTGGGACTTGATGGTGACGGCATTTACCAGCCCTGAGGAGCAGTTTTATGTGCAGTTTCTCAGTGGATGGTTGGAAATTTTCTAAAAACAGTGTCATTATGGTTTTTTCGAAGATTCACCTTCACTTGTAGTGCGACAGCGTGCAGGCTTTGTGTCCAGGCTTTGGGTGTCTAGATACTTGCCATATTTCAGGCCACTTAAAGATAGAAACTGTCTCAGGAGAGGTTGATTTTGATTTCTAGAGGTTCAGCTTTTCTTCTGTCACTTCTCTAAATCCTACACAACAACAGAGGTGTTGCAGCCACAAGGACCATTTTGCCTAAGTAGGACAAGTTTCTATGGTGCTAATCATGCTTTCCTTTTCCTCTGCTGCAGGTCACTGTCTGAAACCTGTTGAGAAGTCTAAGTCTCTCCATGATTCCCCAGGGGGAGGTGGTTGCACTGTAAGCTAGCTGGGCTATCAGCAGATGCAGCTGAGACTCCCAGGACCAGGGGCCATGAAGGAGAAGACACTGCTGTCCTAAGCAGTGTCCACAGGGAGTTAGAACAAAGATATCCAGGGCTATAAGCTCTTTATCTTACACAAACATTAAATTCAATTTAATACAAAGGGGGGAAAATGAGATTTATATCTTCCACATTCTGCTGGTCTGGGACACAAACTTAATTAGAAAGACTGAAATGTCATCATCTCCTGGAGGAGGGTGAGCATCTTTTTCCAAACCCTGAGCATCTTTGTTGGATGCACTCACTGGCCAAATAAATGTGATCTGCTATTTCTTAAATGGCAATGTCTCATTGCGAAGAGTGGGGAAATGACCCTGTGGAAAAAGAACAAACCTCTGCTCATCCTCCAGTCCATTTAAGGAAAATTATTAACCTAGCCTATCCCTACCTAGATTGTGCATGCTGTATGGGGGATCCTGGGCCTGGCTGTGGTGTTGCAGCCATGGGGAGAGTTGTAGGCACAGCTTCTCCAGGCTGTGCAGCCCCCGGCTGTGCAGCAGCTGCGGGCAGGGCAGAGAGCATATGGAGGAACACAGGTCTGTGCCTCTTGGTGCCTGCCTCAGCTGTGCAAAGCGTGAGCCGAGCAGAGCTGCAGTGACAAGCGATGAGCTTGTACTACTAGAGGCTGACATCTCCAAAGGGCCTGTGAATTTCGCAAGTGACCATTTAATCTGGCAGGCGATGAGCAGTCTGACCTTGACAACTTCCTAGAGGAGTAAGTGGTACCCACACTTGCAGGACGTTAGGGCTGTGGTTCCCAGATTGGGACCTGGCATCCATGGCATGAAAAGGAAGTCACAGAAGATGACCTGTGGCTGTCCTTGGGAACTGCACTACTCAGCATTTCTTCCTCAGTGGTACAACGAGCCTTAAAACATCTTCCCTCTGCCATGGGATTAAAGCCAAGGTCAGACTGTTCCCATGGAACAGCCAGGTCATGGAGACATGTTTGTGCAGTGCTTTGTGTTTTCCATTCCAGCTCTGCTCTGTTCACTGCAGCATCTTTCACAGCTCGGGGAGGATGTATGCAGGACGGAAAATCAGGAGGATGGGGAGGGTGAGATGGAGAGCAGAGATAGGGTGGAAAGCAATGTCCAGGATAGGTGGAGCATGGATTAGGAGACTGGGGGATGGAAACAGCCCTGGGACTGAAAGCTTGATTCAAGAATAAGAGTTTTGAAGGAGAGATGGAGATGGAGATGATGGAGAGGGAGAGGGAGAAGGAGAGAGGGGCTGGATGGGTCTGTAGGATAGCCTCCAGATCTTTGTGGCAGTTTACTTTGCCTAAGGGCTGCTCCTGTGAGTCAAAATATTTGGAGACACGTGTATGGGGAACAATCAGGCAGTGGTGATGGGAAATAGAGAAGAAGATAGTTCAGGACTTCTCCAGCGATGTTCGATCCTGCCTCAGATGGAGGGAGAGATTAGATTGCTTGACCGTGGTGTGGCAAGGCAGAGCCTATAAACTGCTGGCTTCCACCCGTGGTCCAGCTGTGTCAGAGCTGTGCAGGGCTGACCCTTGTGTGCTCTTGGGACAGACAGCCGGACCTGCAAGGGCAACCCTTGAGCGTGTTTGGAGCCCCAAGTTATTCACACCCTACGCCCAGGGCTGCTAAACAGCCACCCAGTGAATCCCAGGGCAGTGGCAGAAGGCTGGGCCAGGGATGGTTGTGCAGTATCTTCCACATGATATTTTCTGAAGGAATTGTGGGATAAATGGAGGCAAACTCAGACTGAACCACTGTGGCCTGACTCCTCTCCAGGCCGCTCTTGGACCCATCATTAGAGATGACAGATCCTAATCTGCCTTGATGACTATCCAGTGCCCGAGACCTGGTCTCCGGTCAGTTTGGAAAGAAGGCGATCACAGGTCTGTGCCAAAGCAAGAACACAGTCTAGGCGTGGACATGGGACAGGAAGGCCTTTCCAGGGAGATATCAAGCTGAACAACACAGACCAGCTGCTTCCAAGGAAGGCTGAGGAGTACCTTGAGTATTGTGACCTAACTAGGATGGGTCCTATGCCCAACAGCAATGGTCTCTCTTCCCCAGTATGGCCCACAAAGCACACGTTCCTTTCAGCTGAACCCCATTAAACCATCAATTTCTCAGTTTCCCCTCAATTACAGAGATCAATGACCCCTTAACTCTGCTTTCCTCCATACATTTCCTGCTTTTTCCAAATGTGGAGCAGTTAATTGCAGTTCACTGCTCATCCTAATGTTTCCTCCCTTGCTCACTTTCTCTCTCAGCTGTAATTTACTGACATTTCCTAAGCACGTTTAGGCTATGTTGGCAGCTGGATTCTGCGATAAGATTTTTTGACATCTAGTGATTTTTGGTCGATAACACTTCTATCCCATAATGAACAGAGGAGGGGAATAGCAAGGGGAAGTGCAGACGAGAAGTGATCTTCAACAGTTAGGAGATGAGATCATTATCTCTTGGAAATATGGGAAGGCAGAAGTGAGAGCGGAGAGGTGATGCAGTCATCACAGCTGAGAACAACCTCATAATCACCTTTCACAGGGCAGACACTGCTTGGTACAAACACAGGTGTCGCAGGGTGCTCTCTGCTTCCCCAGCTCCAGCCTTGGGATGTCTCAGAGAGGGAGTCCCATCACAGATCTCATTGCAGGGGATGTGGCCAGGGAGGGGGAAGTACAGGCCTTGCTTTCACTCCATCTGGAGTTACTGCTGCTGGCTCTGCCCGTGTGTTCCTGAGGGCTAGTGGGCAGCCAGCACACTGCTGGGGTCTCCAGAGCTGTGGGATCACATCTCTCTCTGTCCTTCTTTCCCTTTCAGATGATCTAAGACCATGTTTGCACTTAGACCTGTGCCTGCGAAGTCCAGCCTGACTGGTGAGCTCAGTGAAGGCTGAGGAAACAGGGTGCAAAGCTCCTGGTTTCTAGGAAATATCCAAAGAAATCAAGGCTGCTAAAAGTCAGGATTTGTGTCCTTGGGTTATCAAGACCCAGCTGTGTTTTATCTGAGCTGGTAAGGCTTCAGAGTCCTCTGGTGTCACAAAGGCACGGAATCACAGAATTGTAGATGAGTTTTGGTTAGAAAGAACCTTTTAGAGGCCATCTAGCCCAACTGCCCAGCAGTGAGCAGGTTGCTCAGGGCCCTGTCCAGCCTGACCTTGAATGTTTCCAGGGATGGGGCATCCACCACCTCTCTGGGAAACCTGTGACCCTGTTCTACTCCTGTCATATTAAAAAAACTCTCTTTCCTATACCTAATCTAAATCAACCCTTCTTCAGTTTAAAACCATTAAAACCATTATCCCTTGTCCTTTCACACCGTGTGAGGTGGACTTGCTGCTTGGGGTTTGGCTTGGCTTGGGCCTCTGTTTAAAAACAGGTTGAATGCTCCTAGATACAAATGCTGTCTCTGGTGAAGGGTCCCAGGAATTTCTCACAAATACTGTTGTGTGGGCTGGCGCCATGCAGGAGTGGTTGTGTTCTGGCTGTGACACAGGCACTGTGTGTGGATTTGGCATAAGGACTGTCTTAGTCTTTCTTTTGTCTCCCAGACTGCAAAGGGATGATGCTTCCTAGTCAGGAAGCTCCTCTGGGCAAGAGCTGCCTGTTCCCTGGCTGCCTGGCAGGATGGAGTTTTCTCCTGAGCTGCCAGGCTTTCACTTTTCAGCAGATAGAAGTGATTTCATGACCTTGAGCTTGCGGTGTGGGTCTTGTGCTGCTCTGTGAGCCTCACTGGGCACTGATCTTTGCTCTCAGCACGCTGGGGTGGAACTCCAGCAGTAACCCGGACTGGCTCACCTGGACCTCGACATGCTCACATGGAGACAACACATTGCTGCTAACTCCACGCCCTGTCAGATCTTCAGCTGGAACGGATCAGCTGAGACCCACACCACGGAGGGATTCACCAGGCAGCCAGGCATCTGCCTGTCTCTGACTAAAGGCATTGCAGCCTTTTGCAGTCACAAAATTGGCGGTGGAGTTAGTGAACAGAGAACTGCTCGCTGCTGGGGAAGTCCCAGAGCAGCAGATTGCTGACAGAAGGGATGATTTGCTGGGGAAGCACTACTACGGGCTTGTCCTGCTGTTTTTGTTTGAGGTGGATGCTCCTGGCTGCTGTCAGGGGCTTCTGGTGAGCCTCACTATGGTCATCTTTATCACCCTCCTTGTGACAGTGCCTCTGTCTCTCCTGGCTGCAGAGAGGGCTGAAAGCAATGGCACAATTTGTTAAGGAGCCACGCTGAAATGTTGGTGGGCTAAGGCTGGACCTGAGTTTCTTCTACTGCCTGACATTCTTCTCATCCCTGGAGTCTAAAGGGTGCTTAGCTCTGCTTCTGCCCATGCCCAGCCCACCCCAAATTTATACCAAAGGTTGTAAGGACAGGCAGCGAGGGGCAGAACCACGCTCCTCCTCCCAAATCTGCCCTCTGCCATTTCCCACTAGTGAAAATTTTGGAGAGAAACACAAGAGACAAGGCACATATGGCCATAGCCTCCCCACTCCCACACCTCTCAAGATGGTATCTTTGCCCTTAATAGATCTTGATGGGATTTTTTTTTCTTTTACTCATGTTGCTCAGTCGCTTTTGGAAACAGATGAAACTCTTGTCATCTACAAGATCTGCTGGCAACAAGCTCCACAATTTGAACACAAACTGGGGGGTGGGGTGGGCGGTGCGAGGATGGGTGGCAGGAAAGCATCCTTTTGTGTTCATTTTAAGCCCATTGCCTGGTGAATTCCCTGGATGCTTCTTCACCCTTGTGTTGCAAGCAACAGCAAAAAGGAATACTTCATTTGAAACCTTCTTTTAACCTGTCAGGTTACTCCCAACATCTCCATTCAGATTCTTCTGTGAGCTGCAGAATCCTAAGTGATTTAGTCACTTTGTGTCCAGAGCTGTTGTGCGCCTCTGATCAGATCTGTCATCTTTCCTTTCCTCTGCTGTTTCCAGCTCTGTTTCTTGTCTGAGACAGAGGTCAAAGCCACGTCCATGATGCGGCTTCACCGTGGTCTGTGTGGTTGTGCAGGTGCCTTCTCCATTCCTCCCCCAACAAGGCACAACTTTCTCTTTGCTTCTTTGTCTGCTAATGAACAGGAGGCTGAGACTTCTGTGAAGCTGTCCACGCCAAACCCCCTTTCAGGAGGATAATAGCTTGTTGTCTGTTGGATACCGCTGTGTGAGATTTTTTGGTTTTTTCCCCAGGTGCCTCACTTTGCATTTGCAGGAGCCACACGGAGCCAGCAGAGCTACAGGCTACTCACTGCAACCACCATAACTGATTCGAGTCACGGTGTAAGGAATAAACTAATTCAGCACAGGGTTCCTGCACCCCAAATCAGGCAGGGCAAGGTGGGGCAGGGCTTGCTTTAGGCTGTTAAAATATTAATGTGTCTGCTGGTTCCTGACCTGGTTTTTAAGGATGTCTGAAGACACTCTCCTCAGCCCTGCTGCTGTCTCTCCTGGAAGACACAAAGCCTCTGCTTCCTCAGCACACCCTTTCTTCTTCTTCTTCTTCTTCTTCCACCCACTGCTCTTAATTTGGTCCCTCATTTATTGGATCAAGGAAAGAGGAACATCCCCTATGTTCTTACCAATCCATCCAGATAAAACTAATGGGATTTCAGGCTGACAGGACTCAGAAAAGACTATTTTATCTGACTGAGAAACATAACCACATGCCTCAGACTAATGGAGAATTACCTGTTGAGAGGCAGAAATAAAGGAGAGTAGCTGCCGGATGCTCTGTTTGGTTGTTAATATCATCCAACTTTTAAAACTCCTTAGTTATCAGATTTTGCAGATCAGCTTAAAAAAGAATTGCAAGATCTAAAAAACGGGAAGCATTTGCTCTTTGCTATATTAGGAATGCATCGCCCAGCTTTTCTCCACAGCTATGACAGCAAAGACTGTGCTCCAGAAACTGAAAAAAACCAAGCTGAAATTCCCTGGAAATAGCCCATTTCCGCCACAGGGAAGGGCATAAAAAAATTAACACCACCAAAAAAATGTGAACTGTGGATTGTCTTTTCATCTCTACAGTTATCAGGATAACAAGGAGAGCGGGAAGTAACACCCAAGGAAGGATTTTCTTGGAGACGCTTGTGGTGAGGGTGCCTCAGGAATGGGACATCTGATTTTTTGTGTCCTCCTCAGATGGGAAAAGGAGCTCAGAGACACTTCTTCACAGTCCTCCCAGCAGAGGGAACTATCGGTCCTTGCTGGAGGCAGGTCACTTGGAAGCTGGGAGGTTTCGCAGAGCTTCAGAACAGGCGTGCAGGGGTAGCTGCAGTCTGCACCGGGGCCACAGGCTGCAGCTGCTTCATGTGCTGAGGGGGCAGGAGATGTTTGCAAGCTCACGGGGCTGCTCCATCCTCTGAATCACAGTCCATGCAGCAAAGGCCAAGCCCAGTCTTGGGCAGGGTTATGGTAGCTCCTGCTGCCTCTCTTAGTCACCTCCTGCACCAGGATGGTTCTGTTCTCCCTAGGCTCACATTCCTGCAGAAAAGTAAGGGAAAATGGATGCTCTATCTCTCCCCTACCACAGCCCCTGTCTGTACAAACCCTGCCTGGGTTTGCCATCCAGTGCCCAAATCCCATGTTAACTCTGTTTACCTCCCAACACCCAAGGGACATCATGAGCTGCCGGACTGCTGCACCTGTAATATAGCCTTATTTTTATTTAAGAGGCATCATAAAAGTGCTGAAAGCAAAAATCAACCAAGTAAACCCCAAAATCTATAAGGCAAAAGCTGTATCTAAGGCAGTAAAGTAAAAACTCACCATTTTTGCTGTTGCTGGAGTACTTTATTTCTGCCTCTTCCCACCTGTGCTGTCTGTACTGACACTCAAACTTACCATTTTTCATAGGTCCCCATACCTCATTTAATCTAGGACGTAGGTACACAAAGGGGATAAATTAAAGTTAACCCAGATAACCACAGATTTCCTTTTCCCCAGCTTTTGCCAGCTTGACCCGAGGAATGTAACTTCCAGAGCAGTGTTTATGTGACGCTGCTGTGGCCGTACACGCAGCTGGGCACACACCCACACATGCACACACACAGAGGCTGTGGCCACACTTCTGATGCAGGCGGTGGGTCTGCAGGGAACTGAGGGACTCCCAAGGAGCAGATTACACCTCCCCTCACAGGCACGTGAGAATGCTCAGTGCACTTCAAGCACAAGCAAATGGCTAATGAGTGGAGGAAACCGGTGTTTTATTGTGCAGTATAATAGGATAGCACAGCAAAACACAATAAAAGGCAGACAGCCATATCCCCGCAACATAAACCTGGCTGGGCTTTGGAGCACTTGGGGTCTATTACATGAAACTCCGTGGCCTGGGGAAGGCAGAGGATTTCTGCTCCATTTACTGACATTAAGCAGGGCTGCTGCTAGCGTGGGTTCACCCCATTACAGCCACCTGGCAGGCTCTCCTGCAAGTTGTCTCTCCCTGAGATATCCCTGGAGTTACCTCAGGATATCCACACAGGAGGGCTGGATGCTCCTGTAGATGCCACAAGAGTTAAACCCAGTCCTTCCCAGTCTGGCTGCCTGTTGAGGTTTTTTTGGGCATGGGTTTCCTCTTGCCCCTTTTTTTTCGTTTTTCAAGTCCCCAATTATAGTCCAGCCCCAGCAGCTCAAGGCTCCTCACACAGCTGATACAGCCCCAGCCCTTGTGCTCTTGTGGGGCCATGGCTGATGGCTGTGCTTGCTTTGACTTCTCACCAGCCTCTTTAGAAGACGAATGAGCCTTGTTAATCAGCAAGTGGCTCTAGGAGAGGACTAGGGGCTAACATACCTGCCCAGAACCAAGAAACTGGGTTGTCTTCTGTCCTCTGCTTTGATGTCTTGTAATGCATGTCACACCTTAGAGAGGAAGATTCAGAACTCTGCAATTAGGGCTGATTTCTTAGCATTCATTAGGCATATATTGTTCCTGAGCTGTAGAAGACCTGGGCTCTTTCAGACTCTGCTATTCAGCATCCCCATGGCCAAAACCTTTTCCTTGTTTCTGTTCCCAGCCTCATGTTAGCCTTTCCCTGCTTCTGACCCTTCCCTCTCTGATGCTGGTTTCTGGGCTGTGCTCGGTTGCTGATGGTCCTTGACATCTCCATCAGAGGTGCAGGAGAAAGTCACTCCCCAGGGGGAGTGCACACGAGCTGCCACAGCAGAGATGACCTGTGCTGGGGAATTTGGGTTTGTTCCATTGCAGAGACCTGCCCATGGCTCCACAAGCAGTGCAGACAGGGTGCTCTGTCGGGGTAAACTTCACACCCCCAGGTAGTCCATCCCATGCTGCTTCATCCCTCCTCCAGGCACCTTTTGTGCTGCAGAAGGGCCCCAGCCTGGGTATCTGCTCCCAGCCTGGAAACCATCCTCCTGCTCATCTTTTCCAGGACCCTCCAGACCTTTTCCAGCTTCATCTTGACAAAAGGCAAGGATCAGAGCCACACCCTGTGCGCCAGGCAAAGGTGTAGGGGCTCTGTTCCACACCACAACGTGTGTGCCCGGCATGGCAGATCCTTCCTAACAATTCCTGCCTCTTGCTTTGCAATTTGCACCACCGGAGTTCACCCAGCTGACATTTCACACACAGGTGTCTGCTTCTCCATGCTTTTTTACTATGCAGCAGTGCTTTGTTCAGAGCAAAGGAAAGCCTAAGGAAGCCTTTTAACACAGGCTTTCTTCCGCAGGCTGATGGAGCAGCGTGAATGACTCCTGACAAACACCTGCTGTATAATATACGTAAGTACATGCTGCAGAGCCTGCCCTCTCTTCCTGCCATGCCTGCATTCCCCACAGCTGCGTTTCACCCATCACTGCTCCAGTCTGCCTGCACAAACCTTCCCAGCAGGACAGAGCTGGAAATCAGTCCATGTTGGTCCTGTGTTTTCTCCCTCCCTGGGAAGCAGCGAGTCCTCTGCAGGGGTCAGCGCACACGTGTGGGTGTGCCAGGAGGCAGTGACACAGGTGCTGTGGTGCTCCCCGTAGGAAGGTGGCTCTCCATCAGGGCTTCTTGGAGCAGAGAGTCCCACAGGGAAGCAAGAGACAAGCTGAGAAGTCACCACTGCTCCGCAAGGCAGACACAGGAGCCCAGGGAAGAACGAGGGGGTAATTTCCCCTCCCCAGTGCTGTCCCCAGCCACCCTTGTGGTAACATCTCACCCACTGCTACCCAGAGCCCATCTCTGCACCCTTGCCGTGCCTTGAAGTGTTGTCTTAGAGAAGCACAACTCCACATGTGACACCTGAAGGCAAGTGGACTGATTTAAAATTATGAATCCTCAAAAACAAACCCTCCCTGATAGCATGGATGGAAGTGCATGGGAGGGTGGGGGCAGGGCTGTGGGAAGGGCCATGTGGTGGGGTGAGCTCAGGCATTTGATTGCTGAAGTGTTGTGGGAGATGGCTGTCCAGAAGACCTGCAGTGAAAGCAAACAGGATGCCTCAGGGATGAGGGTGAGGGCAGCCCAGCCGTGCCCACAGAGGCAATGGCAACTAATAGGTTAATAAGGCAGAGACAAAGTCCTGCCTAAATATAACCACCGTGCTGCAGGGTGGTTAGGCCATGTCCCCAGCAGGTCATTCTGGTCCTGACCTGATCCAGTTGCAGCGACACGAATAGCCATCTGTGAGTTTTGGTGTGGAAAATATTACTAATTAAAATTAAAAAAAGGAAAGCAAAACATCTGTACTCGGCAGCATCTGCCATTCTTGCTTCTTCAGGGCATCGTGCTTGGAAACTTTAAAACAAGAGGGTATTTTTAGTTTGAAAAAAAATTAAAAGCATAATTTTAAAATTATATAAAAAAAAATAAAACCAGCCCAACTTCCTTTTTTTCCCCCATTGCTGCCTGTGCAGCCTGGAGAAGCTCTGTGAGCTCCTGCCAAGGAGCTGAGCATGGGGAGGGAGCGGGTGTGCAGGAGGGTAGGGGTGGCAGTCCTACCCCTCCACATCGAGACCTGGCTTCTTTCTCCAAGAAGAAGGGATAGCTGAGCAGGAATGAGGTCTGACTCCGGTGCTGCCTCTGCCCCTCAGCCCACTGAGGGTGTCACATGCATTAACAGCAATGTTTTGTTAATTAGGACAGGGCTGGATGGAAACCAGACCAGGGTAAGAAAATTGGGCAACTTTAAGAAGTCTTCCCTGCTGGCATATTGGAAGAAAATAAATAAAAAGTTGCCAGTGGGAGACAATGTTAATTTAATTTGGTGAAAAAGAACCAGGGAAGGCAGGGAAGAAAGCAGCTGACACCAAAAAAGGGGCAGGCATGCAGGTGGTGAATGCCCTACCCGGGTGGTCATGGCCCCCATGACCCCAGTTCAGCCCCATGGTGCTTCCCTCTGGTTTGTCCCTCCATTTCTCCACCCCATGGACATCCCAGAGCCCGGTCCTTCGCCACCATCCAGCAGCAGTCGTGTCTCAGAGGTACCATGTACAGCCTCCAGCCTCCAGAGCTCTGGAAAACAGGAAACAGAAGCCAAACACTTGCCTAAGCATCATTCATCTCCCCCACATACGGACATGCCCTTGCCCTGCTCTCCCCTGCCCTACAGCCCTTGCTGCCTGCTGGCAGAAGCCCCACTCTTTGGGGGTGCAGGGTGACCTGCTCCAGAGACAACCCCAGAGCAGTTCTGCGGATCAGTTTGATTCCTGCAGCATCTGGGATGAGCTAGCTGGGAAATGGCAAGGCTTTTCTAAAGGGCAACAGAATTGTTTGCAGTTTTTCTCATGAATATTTTCTAGATTTTTGGGGGTTTTTTGGTTTTTTTTTTTTTTAGCTGGTGGCAAAATTACCCAAGGGCTTGTGTGGTTGCCTGCCTTAATCCTGAGAATTTTTCAGTTATTAATTGGAAACTTGAAAGATTGTGAATGAAGCTGAAATCCTTGTCTGTCGGGCTGTGTCTGCAGTAAATATGGAAAGCCCAAGGGGACAGGGCCACCAGGGAGGTCTGGGATGCTCTGTAACAGTGCTGAGTGCTGCAGGATGCTGGCCAAGGTCTCTGCACTGTCCAGGCTGTCCTTCACCCCATGGATCACTCACTGCCAGTTTTGCCCACGTTGGTGACACCAGCCTTTGAGAGCAGGCTCATCACTTCCTGGCTGCTGACAGGACTAAGGGCAGTCACCCATCCTCTCCACCCAAGGCAAACTTAAAGCTAGGGAGATCCAGGCAGGAAGTGCCAGGATTTATTCAATGGCCAGGCACAGCTTTGGCTTCCTTTCTTTACTAGGTAGGCTCAAACCAAATAATTTCTAGGAGTAACATGTGAGGTACAGCTGGTTTTCATATGCATATAGGTGTCTCTGTGTGCACTGCCATCTGAGTGGTGGCACTTTGGAAACCTCAGGAGATGTTCTCTTCCCGGGAGGAGACTCCTTCATCTACTAAGCCTGGTGGAAAACACGGGGACCTATTCAGGTACCTCCTATCCTCTTGTCCTCCCAGCAGCAGCACATCTCTGCCCTGTGTCCTGCCCACCACCTGTGCCACAGTCATCTTGGCAACTAACAGGCAGGGAGGGTGGTGCTCTGCAAGGAGAATGTGCTGTCTTGGGAGTGGGTATCTCAACCATTATCCCCCACAAAAGCCAAAAGATAGACCTGCACCACCCTGATGCAAAATGGAGTTTGCCTCTCTAAAATCAGTGGGGAAATTAGCATAATAATTCCAGGCACGAGTTGTGGAGGGGCAGGGAGAAACACAGGGCAATCTGTGACTCTGAGAGCCTTTGCACTTCCCAGACAGATGGCACTTGGCAGAGGCTGCTGCCGTGCTGCTCGTGTTTGAAGCTTGGCTTGCTTTTCTGGGGGAAGACAACCCACGGAGGGGAAGTCGTAAATACTCCCAGCCCCAAAATCTCCCTGTTATCAACCCACAGCTCTGCCTAGAGCTTGGGGATGCAGGAAACGTACAGCATTCTGGGCAGCAAGTGATGGTTTGTTGTTGCAGGGGCACTCGGGAGCACACTGAGCAAGGCGATGTACACAGGGACACATGGCAAGTGCTGGAGGGGGAAGAGCACAAGTTGTTTAGTCCCTATTTGTCAACAGCTCACGTGGAGGGCAGCTGCTGTGGAGGGTTTGGGGGGTTTGATTGTTTTCCAAAGGGTTTCCAGGTCTGCCTGCCCAAGGATCTGGGATATGCCAGGCGTGCAGGGCACATTCATGTGCAGGGGCAGAGTCCCCATGAGTGCAGAGCCGTCGCAGGGACGGGACAGGAGCATAACCCCACGCTGCCTCAGCTGCAGCCCATTAGCTGACCATGCTCTCTGCTCCTAAATCATTTCCTGAAGGGCTTTTTGAAACCAAAAAGAAAAAAAATTCCCCCTCAAGATGGTGGTGGAGGGGAGCGGGGGGAGAAAATGGTGAAAAGTTCAAACACAGCCTGATGTCCCGGAGCTGCTTTCGTGCCCGGCTCCATCTAGCACGAGCTTCGTCTGGGTGTGCAAAAGGTAACGCTGAGCACAGGCAAACCCTCCCCTCCACGGGGGTGGGAGCCCAGGGACCCAGACTGAAGCTTTGTCTTTTTTTTTTTTTTTTTTCCTGCTTGTGACTTTTTAGCAGTCCTTAGGGGACATTCCAAGTATGTGGCCAGGCATGGAGATAGTTTAAAACACATTAAGTTCACGGACAAGGTGTCATTAGGGCTTCTTTGGAGGGGGAGAGAGGGAGGAATTATTTGAAGTTCATTTGCCCAGAGGGAGTGCTCTCTGAAGAGGAATGGTTTCGGGGCACGGCGGGTCTGGTTCAGGGTTTTTGCTCTTCCTGCAACTTCGAGGAGCTGTTTCGTTTGAAGACGTCGGTTGTTACAGTGCAGGACGGGACAGAGAACAGAAAGCATCAAAAGTATTTCGCCTGCCCTGCCTTTCAAGTTGCTCTCCCCAGACTGTCTAGGAGAGCAGGTCGGAGCCCCAGAGTCCTGTTTCATGGGAAATATCGACCTCTTTGTTGTTGTTGTTCCAAACAGGAATGAAAAATGTAAATTTCTGGTCAAGCAAACATTCCTCAGGGCTGTTCTGGAAAATTGAAGCGACACTTTCTCAGCATTTTTGTTATATTAAAATTCAGCATGCAAATTGGGTGTGTGATATATATTACATAACACACTGTGAGCAAATCGCAGTAGAATATAAAGTATGAATCTAAACCATTAAGTTGAATGGTTTCCCCTAAATACGTTACCAAAATGATACCTTTCTGGCAAAAGGTTTGGATTCTATTGAAACAGCTTCCTCTTTTGTTTTGGAAAATTTGCCTCTTGCAAACAAATCTGAGCCATCCGCAGGCATCGTCTCAAGCCAAGCCTGCCCTTCCTCAGGGCCATCTTTCCACCAGGACCATCTCCTCTGTGAGGAATGGGCTCCTTCCACTGCTCCCTGCTCAGATTTTGGAAGAGCTTCCTTGTGGCAGGGGCTGGAATTTTACCAGTTTTGCTGGGCTCCTTGATACCAGTCACCTACTTTCTGGAAAAGGCAGGAGAAAATTGGCCAGACCTAGAAGAGCTTCTTTTTTTCTTTTTTTCCCCTGTAGTAAGTCTGCAATTAAAGCTGGGGTTTGTTTGTTGGGTTGTTTGTTGGGTTATTTTTTTTTCCTTTTCTTTTGGTGCTGTTGTTGATTTGAGCAATGATGCAAGCAAACTTTTCCAAGCCCTCATAAGCAAAAATGCTGCTTCAATACATGTACTAAAGTGTGTTCTGGGTGCTGAGGAAGATGAGGAAGGCAGATAAGCCCGGGCTGGAAGTCACTGCTCAGCCTTACCTCAGCAATGGGCTGCCCCACAGTGATGTCCAGGGGTCTGGAAATATCCCTGGTACATGTGAGACCTCAGCAGGAGACAGGGAAGGGCTGTTTTGCTCTGAAAAAAAAATCACAAGCTAAAAAGAAAGCAGATAGGGAGTGACTTCTGAAGTTTCCAGAACTGAGCACTACCCCCAGCACTCTAAGGAGGAAAAAAGCATCTTTTGAAGACACGACTGACTTTGGATTCACATTGCACACTAACTGCTGCAGACCTGCCTCAGGCTCAGAGGGTACACAAACCTGAGCATCCCAGGCTGGTGCTGTGCTTGTCCCTACAGCTTGGTGAGTCTGGGGATCATGATTCCTTGGGGAAGGTCCTTCTTGTGCAGGCTGCAGCGTGGAGCCAAAGCCTGGCTGCTGTGGGGCAGCTGCAGACTTCAAGAGTTGCCTCAAGGCACCAAGAAGTCCTTCAGCTTCCGAAAACCTCTCCCTCCTGTCCAACACCCCACTGGTGACACAGACGGTGTATGAGGGCTACAAGAGTTTCTAATGTCCTTTTTAACTCAATAAGGCACTGAGGAAAGCAGGGTTACCTGTCTGTAGTTATGGGATGGTTTGGGGAGGTATATTTTTTAATGATGATCACTCCAGTGAAGGCTGCAGGAGACATTCTGTCCTTAGCCCGTTTTTCTCCCTAAAGAAAGTCACCGGATTGGCAGCTTGAATCCAGGACTGGGGGAAAATGTCCCTACAAAGCTGGAATGGGGTGGGGCAGGACCTGAGCCCCAGCTCTGTGGGAAGGAGAGGTGTTAGCACCGCTCCAGGATGGCACTGATTGAAAAACAAAACATCACGATCTTTAAAAATGTCTCTGTAACAGTAAAGGAGGAGCGTGGGGCCTGAGAACAAACAGTCTGTGATCAAAGCCTCTCCTAGAAGCTGCTTGCTGCGAAATGATGCTTTGATGATGTGTTACCTGTTCAGCAGCTGGCAGGGCCCCCCTGGAGCAGGCGTCACCCCCAGCCCTGCAACAGCATCATTCTTGCTGGGGCAAACTGTGCTGGGCTGCTCAACCCACAGGCTGGTGTCCACAGCGCGGAGACAGGAGCTGTGCCTCTCCATCAGCTCTCCCTCCCAATGTGCCTGGGCAGACCTGGCAGCTAAGAAGGTGCCCTGGAAGGCTGCAGGAGATCCCCAGTCTGCACTGCTGCAGTTGCCTTGCTGGAGAAGGAGGGTGATGTTAATTAACTCCATCCATTTCCAAAGCAGGAGTGGTGAAAATTGTTCTCCCATCTCTGCACAGCTCAGCCCAGGGAGAGCATCTGCTCTGAAGGGCTTACAGTGAAACCATGGGGTGAGACAGAGGGTGGAGGCAGAGGAAATAACTGTGAATAGAATCACAGAGTGGTTTGGAATGGAAAGGGCCTTAAAGATCACCTAGTTCCAACCACCCCACCATGGGCAGGGACAGCTTTCAAATTCAGGCAAAAAGAAAATTACCTGCATACTTACAAATAGGGTGGTGTGACAATTCAAGCGTTTAGGCAGGACCAGAATTCTAGGGAATTTTAACATCTTCTATCAAGTTAACTGACATAGCTGGAAAAAAAAAAAAAAACAACTTTTTTTGGGACACATCAAACCTTTCCCAGGTCTCAAATAGAAAGAGCAAACTTCAAAGGGAAATGCAAATGGGGAAGCGTGGCTCGAAGTTTAATTGGACTTGTTAATCAGCTAGACTGGAGGAGTGAAGAAGTAGCTGATACACAAGCAGAGGGGAGAGCCTGTCCTCTGTCCCACCGAGCCAACGGTGCAGAAGCATAGGCAGATCACCACATTCTCTTTAAAAAGAGAATAAAATCAGGTAAATTACCCACTCACCTTCCCTGTTGAGGCAACAGGTGCCCTGGGGACTGGGTCTGCCTGGTTCTGCTGGTGCAGCTCTCATCCCCACTGGGTGTCAGGGGTCATGGCCCTGAGAAGCTGCAAAGCTGAGCTGGGCTGGGATGAGCATCCTCATGGATGGCCTGGCTGGGATTCACAGATGTGTCAGAGGTGACCAGAGATGGGAGTTTTCCTTTCTACTGAAATCTCTGATATTTCTCCAGCAGAGACATCATGAGGGATCTCACTGAGCCTTTGCTTTGGGGGAAGTGTGTGTCAGGAAACCAGGAAACCACCCTATTTCTGCACGCTGAGAGCCCATTTGGGTATCACAGCCTCAGGGATGCTTCTTGGGGCTGAAGAGGGATCTGTGCCTGGCATTGCAGCCAGAAACAGGCATGTCTGCCCTCATGGTGGGAGAACAGGAACTGGCAGCTGCAAATACCAGCAATGCCTGCTCCCGAGGGGGAATCATATTCGAGAGCCCCAGTCCTGAAAAGCCTGACAGCCTCATTTTCATACTTTTGGTCACTACAGAAGAAAACTGAAAGTTTTCCCAGCCTGAAGCACTCTGCTTTAACTTCCTGAAATCGTTCCAAGTGATTTGAGCTGGTTTAGCATCTCCTTGGAGATGGACATTGCTTCTGAGGATGTTTCCCTTCAGGAGCCCAATGCCTGTTGTTCTCACTGGGTCCTTCTCCTGGCTTAGGAGCTGCATCTTCCAGTGTCTTCCGTGGTAACTGGGATGCTTGTCTGGAGCAGTCTGTGCTGCATGGTGAAGAACGAGACTTTTTAGGGGGAAACTGCCACTGGAGGGAATGATTCACCGGCTCTAGGAAATGCAATTCTCTGTGGGACCACGCTGGTAGATTTACAATTCCTCATCCCTTTTGCACAGCAAGAAAACTTGCATGACAATAGCTTACCAACCTTGAGATGCAAATATCTGGCATTTCTGGAGATAGCAGAGGGCAGAGCTTTGTGCTGGGACTTGGTAGCAGCAGCGGTGTGTGACTGGCAGAAACTGATTTGAATAATTGGGTGTCACGTCTCTATTTTTCTTTCAGTTTAACTACATGTGCAATTAATTAAAATAATAACCTAAACGGTCTCCTGCTGGGGTTGTGTTTGCTGCTTCACTTCAGTCTGCCATCAACGCTGCTGAAAGAGTTTTATCGAGAGTTGCTTCTTGCTGAGAGGAGCTCGAGCAGAGAAAGTCTTTTCCCAGCAGAGAAACCTTTAATGCTTGTGGCATCTGTGCTCTTCCCACCCATGATGTCTGGGTGGTGGATAGACAATATGCAGGGATTTAATGTATCACTTCCCACATCCTCTGCCTGACCTGTGCTTTGCCTGGCGTGGAGAACTGCCTCATCCACATCATGGGAAATGTGGTCCCTGTCCTGCATCCAAGGCAGCCTGGCAATGCTGCAGAAGGGCTTGTGGGGGTCGCTGTGCAATCAGGACCTCCCCCAGGTGTAGACACAGAATAACCCTGAGTATATATGACAGAGACAAGGTACAGAATACAAGAGCTGTGCTGCTGAAAGGTCCCCCAGGAGCCCTCCGTAGAGCGTCAACGTGTCCAAGACCCCAGACACTGAAGTTTTCCTGGAAGTGCCAACTCCTTCTCCTCTAATTAACTCTAATTTCTAGCAGCTCGACACAGGTGCGGCTGCCTCCAGATCCCATCTGGTCATTTTGCTCTCTGTTTCCATCCACGTTCCCTGCCTCACCTCTGCTCTGCAAGCCCATGGCTGGCAGGTGCCCTCAGCAGCCTTTGCAAGAGGAGAAAGCTCTGGTCCATGAGGAAACCACTACAGGTTTTTATTCATTCATTCATTCATTCATTCATTCATTCATTCATTCATTCATTCATTCCTTCGCAACACTCCCTAAGTGAAGGCCAAGGTTTTGGTGCACACTACATCCCTTGCAAGATCACGGTGCAGCTTGTGCCCGTTGCTTCCATGCTACAGTTCTCTGTGGAAAAAACGAAATTACTTGGGGAACTGTGCTCCTGCTTCTCACATTCCTCTTAAACACCCTTTATCTGTGAGTACATGCTGTTACAGTGGCAGCAGGAACATACTTTAAAAAATCAAGATGCTTACAAGTCTTTCCCTGTTACCGTGTTCATTGCTAGTACAAGAAATATTGTTCCCCTGCAGCTGAGTGCATTCACATCTCATCTTGCTCCTTTTCCCAGTTCTTTTTCTTGCCTGGCTGATTCTTTGTCAGCAGCCAACACTAATCTATCCCTGGCAGTTCCTTCCCTCCCTGCTTTTAGTTTTAAGGATGTTCGAGATACAAGGTATTGACCATGGTTGTGAGCATGGTGCCAAACAGCCCCTCACCCCACAACTCCTGCCTGCTCCTGGCAACCGAAGACAATGGTAGAGATTAAAGCGCCTGGCTGGCAGAAGCAAGATTATGAACTTGTCCAGAAGAAATTGAATTGGAATTTAGCTCAATGGGAAAGCAATCAAAATTCAAAAGGTTTTGTTGTTTTTGGTTTTTGTTTTTTTTTTTTTTTTTCTTAAACCAGCTGACTGAAGTAGAGCTTCCAAGACTTTAAACTGTATTCATAAACTTTAAGGACAGCGAGGACCATTTTGATCATCTGATCTGACTTCTTCCTTGGTATGGTCCTGATCCTTCCTGCCAGCCTGAGCACTCCTGCATCAAGCACAGGACTTTCTTACCTCTTTTAGAAAAACAGTCTGTATTGATAGAGAGATCAAGAGAATGGCAAGCATCTCACACTCTTCAGTAGTCCCTAAGTGCAGGTTAAGCTGATTTATAAATTCTTTGAATAAAAGGATGTCTCATGCTTACCTTAGAGATAGTGATGACCC
>QWTY01009922.1:20248-31826 GCA_008033365.1 Pseudorectes ferrugineus
AAAACACTGAGCCAGAAGAGAAGGGGAAGGAATCTAAAAGCATCTGCACCGCTTGACAAAATGTTGTCACTGCTTTTCTCTGAGCCCATTGTCTGAAAATAAGAGATGGTGTGCTTTTGTTTCCATCCCTACTTCAATTAGCATGGTGGGGACAGCCATTAGTACCCAGCAGGCCCCATCCAGAACCCCGACCTCCACAGAGAGGTCTCTAAGTACAGTTGTGATCTACAGCGGGGTCACTGCAGTTATTTATCACTGGTTACAGCACAGAGTGATGTGGTAGGAGCTGTTACTCCCTCTGTTCCAGCATTACAGCACTTTCCTAGCATGGGCTTGAAATGGCTGCTGGAGCAGGATATTTTCCTCTGGCCCTGCCAATCCAGATGCTTGGGAGGTGCTGAGAGGCAGAGAAGGGTGAACTCCCCAACTGGGGTTTGCTCCCTGGCCAGCTCAGAGGAGCCTGTGGGGAGAACCCAGCCCATGAGAGGCATATATGGGGCACTGCTGACCTGGGCACAGCCAGGGGGGAGCGGCACTGCTGGTGGGAACAAGGTGGGATCCAGCACACTGAGATCTGGGCTGTCCCAGCCCCGTGGGGTAATTTGGTGGTTTCTCTGTTCACTGATCTCTCCTCTTGCCTCTGCCTGCCTTATCTGATGGGTTGCACATCCCTGGGGGAACACTCACCTCATCCGCTGGTTGGGATGTCTGCTACCCCCTCTTCTGTCCTGCCCTCAATACACCCCTGCTTCACCAGCCAGTGCAGATCTCAGATGGGAGCCCCCACACTCCCCAACCCAAATACACCCTCCCAGAAGCAAAACTGCTGCTCAAAACCTCTCACAGAGCAAAAGCCACTTGAAGGCGTGGAAACTGGTCCTTCTCAACCCTTCTTCTCCTCCATATCACTGCTGCTTTGCCAGGGGTGCCTGAGGAGCCCAGGACCCACTGCTTGATGATTTGAAGACACAGGAGGATGAGACTTTGCTTCCCCACACTGCTGTAGGAACAGGCAAGACCCAGAGGAAAGATGTAGGGACAGCACCTGTGAGAGCTTCTCAGGGACATTTTCATTTACACCATGCTGTAATGTCCAGCACCACTCTTCCCCTTCTGCCCAGACATCAGGTTTAGCAAGGGTCTCTGTCATCCTATTTGTCAGAGAACACCCATCTCGTTTAGACACCCCCGACACGAGGCATCACTAATATTAAACCGGGGAAAAACGTGAGACCGCTGTGTTATCTCTTTCCCCTGCAAGCCCAGCCCCCGGCAGGCTGGGGGGCAGCACCCCAGGCTGAGCACTGCCCTCCCGAGACGTGTGCCCACCCTGGAGAGCCCCCGCGGCCGCTCCGAGAGCGCCGAGCATCCTCCCGCGGTCCCCGAGCGGGCCCTGCCGGGAGATGGCACTGCAGGCACGGAGAACCATCCCGCCGCGCTCCGCCGCTGCCAGCAGCCGCCCGAGCCAGGAAAGCCCTTTTATTTGTCTTTCCCCCTCCTTCCCCCGAGACCCCGCTGGAAAAATATTCCTCTTGTCCCCTGTGATCGCCGCATCCTCGCCGCTTTGCAGCATTTCTTTCACGCCGCGCAGGACTCGCTGCTAAGGAGGCAGCGGGTGCACAAGGGCTGGTTGGGAATAGCTGGCACATCCCTGTCAGCATCCGGGCAAAGAGGGATGGAGGCAGAAAAAGTCTGTGCCCTGCCCTTAAGCGGTGAAGACACCCCTTTCCAAGCGTGGGGTTTGCAGTCTCAGACTCTGCCTGGAACCCTCCAGAGCATGAATATTTCAACTGCAGCCTCCTCTGGATCCATAATCACCCGAAACTTCCCTGGGAGCTTTTTTTTCAGTTCAAACAAAGAAGCTGTGCAAGCATAATTAATTTTCCCGTCTCTAGGTGGGAAGCTTTGCTAAAGTGGCTGTCAGGAAATCAAAATTTACAGCACCTGAAGTTTTGCTAACTCGCTGTTTCACATCGCAGTATCAGGGGAGATGCAGATTTTCTTGTTTCTCATGAGAGCTTGAATCTCCACCTGGATGAAACTGAGAAATTTCGGCAGCCTTTTGCAATGCTGGCCCAATTTCCCAAGGAAATTTCATGGGCTTTTCCTCACCCTGCCAGATTTTTCAACACCTTTCAGGAAGTCACAGCTGAGCAGTTTTGGTCAGGATAGTTTTGCGTTTCAGGGAGAATATTTGGACCATTAGGTCTTCTTGGCAAATGGTTGTTGAATGCTCCCAGGATGGGTGTTTGTGCTCCCCAGTGGTGCATTGTCCCAGGCAGCAAGGTGTTCCCAAAACGGGATATAATGCAAACCCAGTGAAAAGACACTCGTAATTCTCTTGTGAAAACAGATCTGTTTGGGCTCAGATAAAAGGCTCCAAGCTGATGCTGTCTGAGGGTTGTTTTTTTTTCCTGATGGTTGGGTGGTTTTATTTTTTTTTTTGGTTGGTTGGTTTTTTTGTCCCTTTTTTGGGGGGGGGCGGGTGGGAAGGAAGGGGTGGAGAGGCTGAGTGAGATATTTTTTAGTTGGAAATTCTCAAATCTGAAGTTTTGAGAACAGGAACATGTAGGTGCCCTACCTGCCCTGAGGAGATGATAAAAAGCAATTATGCAATTTGACTTAATGCCCTATTCTGGCATTTTTGCAGAGAAATGGTTTGCTCAGTTTTAGGAAGGAGCCAAATAACGCTGAAAAAAGATCAGTGTTGAAGGGTCACAAGTGGAACGTTTCAGCATGGGGTAAACAGACAAGTGGGCTGAACACCCTGTGATTGTGCCAGGTGTGTGGGACAAAAGTAAACTTTTGTCCACTTTAGGGCTTGGCAGTGGTCAAGCTGAAGGTAGGGACGGGTGGAATGTGGCTAATGGAGAAGAGAGAGAGAAAGAGGAAGATGGCAGAGGAAACAGGATCATGAAGAAGAGGGGGTATTTCTCCACTTTTATTAAGGGGCTGTGTGGTGCACAGCAGTGTCCATTCTGATTTTGTTGGTGGCCACAGAAGCCATCCATCTCATGGTATAGAGGTACCCCACACAGAGGCACCAAGGAGCTATGGGGTGAAGATGGGGCTTACCCCAAGAGGGTTAGACTTGCTTGATTGAGCTTCTGGACTTACAGGAATTTATCCTCAAGGTTAAGGAGGAGAAACCCAGCAATTCATTATAAAAAAAGGCATTTTCAAAAGGTTTGTACTCACTGAGAGCCAAACAGTGGGGAGGCACAGGAATGGTGGTGGTGGTGGCATCTTTTCACAGGAGTCATATTTGGGATGGTGATTTCCCACTGTAGCTCTCTCATCTGAAGGCAGCTCGTGGGATCTGCTGTTAGAGATGTTTTCATCCCCTGCTCCCCACACCCGGCACTGATGTTTCCCAGGTGTTTCTGACTCGCAGGGTTTGAAACTGAGTCACCTTTGATTTCTCCTGACATTTCCCAGAATTTTTTTAACTGCAATATTGTATTTATCCCAAATGTGGATTTCTGCGGAAATCGTGCTTTTCAGCTAAAGGCAATAAAGAGAGAAAGTGAAACAATTAGTCTTTCCCCACCAAAAACCCCCCAAAAAACCAAAAAAAGAAAGCCAATCAAAAAAATAAGCCCCACCAAAAACCCCAAACCCTTTTGAAAGTCATGGGGGCAGGGGTTTTCAAATTCCTCACCCAAAGACATTCAAAAAGCGGCTCTTTCACTTTTTTCTTTCAAACCCGACCTTTTCATGCTAAAAACTTCAAACCGCTCTTAATCCCTGGCTTCTGCTTTCTTATGTGAGGAAGATGATTTGTGATAGAAGCCAGTCCCGCAACCAGAGCAAGGAGCCACGCCGCAGCAGACGCTGGCTTGTCTCGAGGTGTTAATCCACAGGCGGATGGATCGTGGGGGTGAACCAGCCCTGCTGGCATCGGCCACGGCTCGGGAAGGGCTCGCACGTGGCTGCAGAATGGCGGGGTTTTGTGGCAGGGGCTCTCAGTCCAGGCGAAAGCCACAACCATCAGGACATCGTTGCTTTCTCCAGGGCAATGAGAGCACTCCTGCCATGCAGACCCTGCGTGTTTGGGGGCCGTTCTGCTACAGAAGGGGCTGGAGGCTGAAGGCTGAGAGCAGCGCTAACCTGGGTGTGCCTCATGCCAGCCACATTCCCTCTGGACACCTCCATGGCCCCTGACGCTGGCAGTGGTGAGCCCCTGTAAGATGTCCTGATCCGTGGGGAAAAAACACCCGACCTGGCAAACACACAGGATTATGGTGCTGATTTCCCCATTCCAGGAGCATTGCAACACTAATCCTGTAATTCAGTGCACAGTGGTGCAAAACATGATCGCTTTAAGGTCTCAGTTCTTGCCTGAGATTTCATGGGGTCGTTCTTCTGGCACCACAGGAAAGAAAGTGCTGGAGGAAACCTTTTCCAGACCCCTATCCTGTTGTTCCTCGCCCAGAAAGACAGATGCAAAAATGTATTTTAAATATGGCTTTCATTGCACGCTGAGCCTCTTCCGAGTGAGGCGCTGGCAGCCGTGGGTCATGTGGTGAGTGGGTGATGGGACAGGCGTTATTTATAACAGGTGTCAGGCGATACTTTGCCATCGATATCTTACCCAGCAGCAGCAGCAGCAGCAGCAGTGAGGGGTCTCTCCATGTGCCAATCTCTGTTTTCCAGGAGTGGGTTTGGTAACAGCGTGCACCGAACCTGACATCCTTGCTGCACGTGGGAACTTCACTCACTTATTTCAGCTGACTGGTGAGACCTGGTTCTCTCTGTACCACTCTGCATCCCAAATCATGCCAATCACTCATCTCCGAGCCACTTGATGCCCATGATCAGGGCTACATCCAAGGACAGGGTTTTCTCCTGTGCAAATCTGCTCACACATGTGACTGCATCACACTCTGTCCAGGCTTTGGAGGTCCCTACGGCCTCTCCTTGCCCACACCTTGTTGTATGCATGCAGATGCTCACCACCATCACCAGGACTCTTCCCAGACAAATGGGGAATAGGCTGGAAAGCCACAGCCAAAGGTCCTGTGCTTATTATCTCCATCTTTGTCTTGCGCACGCACCTCCCACTATCTACACAGGAAGAAGTTTGGCAAACGTAATAAAGACAAGGTGAAGTTTTACATAAAATATTCTCTCCTGCTATGAGTCCTGAGGAATTTTAATCAGTCCAGGAGTACCAGCAGAATTCCTTTGCCTGCAATCTTTTCATGATCTTGCTTTCCCCTCTTGTTCCTCGTGGGGAGCATTTGCTGAGAAGATGATTAAATTGGGCTGGTAAAAAGCTCGTCGGCTCCATAGCTTCCATCTTTTCCTGCTTCTTTGCAAGAACATTTGTACTTTTTTCTGGCCTGCGGCATGCAAGGTCAGCTGCTTTCTTTGCAGTTTTCTTGTACGTTTCCTCACCATTGTTGTGGGGTTTTTCCCCCTCCAGAGAATCTCTTTTGTGCAAAGGCGAGAGACAAGGCTCCTAGCTCAGCCTGCTGTGTTGTTGTTCGCCTGAAGTCCAGCAGGAATTCAAGGAATGGTTCCCCACGTCTCCTATTCACCTTGCTTCTGCCAGCGGCAAGGGGTCGGGCAGGGGGCGGATATTTTGGGGAAGCCGAGAGCAAGGAGTGCAGACTCAGGGTCTGATGTGAGCTCAGGGATTTTGGAGGACTGAAACTCATCTGCTGTTGCCTGCCAGTAGTTCAGTGTAGGAATTTGGGCATTTCGCTTTGAACAAATGATTCACCAGTAATCATTTAATCAGCTCTGCCGATGTTTGAATAATCTGTGAGTAATTTAGTCAGATGCTTGCCACAGAGTATCAAATAAATGATTTGGAAAGACACTGGCTCAGACTCTCACCTCCCAGCTTTGGGGTAAACCAGGCCAATGCTGTCCCCCGAGCCTCAGGTGTGCAAGAGATCTATGCTGCTTTACAACTGGCCAGGACCAGCCTCAAACTGGCCAGTTCAGGATCTGACCATGGCTCAGCTGTTCTACATTTCTGCCATGCAGCTGTGGAGCATCTGCTGTCCTGCTCGGGGTACCACTGCTGCTGCAGGCTGGTGGCCAGCGTGCAATGCAGTAGAGTGATATTTTCGGTGACAAGTGTCCTGGTTGAACACCAGTGTACAGGCTTGTGATGAGCTCCTTGCTTTCTCTGAGTGGCTCCCACTGGGGTGCCGTGGATGGGGAAAGCAGCCCAGGGTGACTGATGCTGGCTCATAAGCTAACGGAGAATCATCTCCCCAGGTCCTGCTCTCTTCCTGGACCTATTAATGCTCCGGTATCTTTCCTTTCCTGTTCCCACAAAACCACCTGCTCTCCTGACACCCTTCCCAATGGCATTGGAGAGCTGCTGCTTCTTGCACAGCTTTTACTCCTTCTTTTTCAGCTCTGCTACTGGCTGACAGCAGGGAGGGATGGAGAGGGAGAATAAGGGGTTGGAATTTTTTTTTCTTTTCTTCCATTTCGTGACTACTTCAATCTAGTCCTGACCTTCTGGGCAGTAGGGTCACTCCCCAGCTCTGCTGCAACCTGCTGAACAGCCTTGGAGAGATCTCCTTTGGACTTTTAGTTTTCCCTCCTGGTTTTTTTCTTTTCTTTTTCTAGGACCTGCTATCACAAATTCCCCCAGAGTTCCAACATGCTGGTTATTCTTCGTGGATAAAACAAGTAACAATAAACAGATAATTTATTGTGCACTTCCATCTGAGACAAAACATCATTATTTCCATCCAATTAGCAGTGTCTTTTAGCAGCATCAACGAAAAACTAGACAAAACCTGGCTCCCACCCAGCCCCCTTCCTCTGCCTGTGTGACATTGTCTCCACAACTGCAGGGAGAGGCGGTAGGTTTGATTTGATCAACACTTATCTAGTCAAAACAAAAGAGAATGACTTTCGTAGGCTTGCCTAAAAATTACCTTTTTGGTTTTTTCTTTAACAGGAAGATCAGGAAGAAAGTTCTGTTGTTTTGTTACTACTGTTGTTTTCTTCAGACCAGGAGAAGTCCTGGGATGCCAGGGAAAGTGGGAACCTGCCAATGGGAGTATTTCTCCCAAGTGTCTCTGCAGAGTTTTCTCACATGTGTTGTTTCCTGAGTCACGGGGATTTGAGCTGGGAACACTCAGATATCTGGAAGCTGGAACAGCCCTCACTGCCGACCTGAATGCTGATGTCCAGGGAGCAGCACCCCAGCCCTGACACAGTCACCAGGCTGGAGATAAGATCAGAGGATGTGCATAATGAATTACAGGGCTCTGCAGGGCTCCCCAAAATCCCCTGTGGGCACTGGTCCCTGCCCCTTGCTGGCAACTAGCCCCTGGCAGGGAGCAGGCTGTTTCTTCATGGGCATTTGTCTTTTCCAGGCTGGGAAAACAGAGGTATTTTTCTGCACACTGGCAGCCAAGTGGGGGATGTGGCTGGGAAACGCTATTCCCTCCAGGCCCCCTGCTCCATGGCATCCCCCAGCCGGTGCCACCAGGGTGCCAGTCAGCCTTTCCCCAAATCCTACCCGCAAGGTGTTTGCAATTGCCTGGGCAGTTGGCAGGAGCTGGGGGCAGGGGTGGATGCCCTGCAAGGGTGCCTTCCCCTCGGCCTCCTGCCCACCCTGCCCTTCCTTGCCCTGAGGCCGCTTGGCTGTCCTTGCTCACCCTCCCCATTGGCTCCTGCTTGCTTGGCCTCACTGCCGCTTTAATTTTAGCAATTCCTTGGGAAGAGTCATTTTCCATAACTCAGCTCTCAGCGGAGCCCTCTGCCTGCCAGCTCTGCCTTCTCACACGTGTTGCTGGCGTGCCCCAGCAGCACACGCCTGCACCTGCCCGGCCAGGCCTGCCTGTCCCAGCCTTTTGCACACCAAAGCCTCACACGCGGCTCCCGTCCCCCCTTGGCACATTTCAGCCTGGCACTCCCACTTCTGTTGTGTCGTGGCTGGAGTGGGCAACCTGGCCCAGCTGTATGGCCACCCCTGGGGCTTCTCCCTCATCAGGAGTAACTGAGCACAGCACAAGGGGACATCTGTCCTCTTTGCCCTGCAGACCCCACCCACATGTGTGACAGCTCTCTGTCTACCTGTGATGGGAAACGTGGTGATCCCACATGCTGCAGGGGTTGCGATGGATGGGCAGGGTGGGCTTGTTCAGCACACACCAGCAGGTTTTATTGAAGTGGGGAAGGTGGGTGCAGGTGTGGTGGCAATGGCTGTGCGATAGGGAGCACAGCCCACGCGTGTGTTGGGTGTTTGGTTGTGCAACGAGTGTGAGAGGGGTGAGTGAGGTGCTTCCATGACAGTCTGCACCTTCCTGTGGCGCTTCTGTTGGGCACTCCAGGAGGGTGTTGGTGTGAGGGAGCGCGGTGCTCACGAGTGGGCTGTGTGCAAGGATGCACACGGAGGTGTGCACGGACACGGCAGCGCGGCACCTTCTCTTAGGTCTGCATTTCGTGGTGGAAGGAAGGGGCTGTGCATGTGGAGGGCGCGTTGTGCGACACCGCGTGTGCGTGCACGGGACACGCGTGAGCGTGTGTGTGTGCACCGGGGTGACCACACTCGGGGCTGCACCTCTGGGGAGCTGGGGGGACTTGCAGGGGCTGCTGCTCGTGATGTGTGTGTGTGTGTGCGTGAGGCTCCGTCCCCACGGTGCTCCCACGAGTGTGCGTTTGCACGGGGGTCGGTGGGGCGCGCGTGTGTGCGGTGCCTCCCTCCGGCCCAGCATCCGTGGGGAGGGAGGAGGCGGCGGCGTGTCCGCAGGGGCGTGGACCAGCGTGTGGCCGTGGGGGGTGCCCGTGTGGGTGTGCGTGCGTGTGTTTGTGTCAGTGAGCCCGTGTGTGTGCGCGCCGTGTGTGCGTGTGTGTGTGCGGGCGGGTGCGCGCGGCGCGGCGGGGCCGGGAGCGCGTCCCCGGCGCTGTGCCGGGGGGTGCGGGCTGAGCTCATCGCTGGCTCCCCGGCGCTCCTTACCAGTGGCTTCTGCGGTCACATGGGTTATGTGCTGGAGTTTAAAAGAGCTTATAGCCCCCGAGCCGGTGCAGAAGCAGCCGGTGGTTGCATGGGGTAGCGCCGGGAGCGGCGGCAAGGAAGGCGCCGTGAGTACCGGGCGGCCGGGGCCGGAGGGCGGCACGGGGTGCACCCCCTCCCGCGGGACGGGGGAGGCGGCGTGCGGGCACGGGGGTCAGCGGAGGCGAGCCGCGGTGCCCGCCGCCGAGGGAGGCGGAAAGGAGGGCGGGGGGGAACGCTTTCTTCCCCCGCATTCGCCCCCGGTCTGGTGTTCCCTCCCGCCCCGCAGCCGCGCACCTTTCCAGCGCCCGCGCGTGTCCGCGCCCCGACGTGGGCCGCGCGTCCACCCCCCCGCGAGGAAACAATTTGGGCAACTTACTTTCCTTCCCCGCCGTGCGCGTGTTCCCGGCGGGGAGAGATGGGGGGCGAGGGGCCGGAGCGTCCCCGCACCCTCCGGGGCAGCGCGTCCGCATCGGGGCGCGGCGGCGGGACCCCCGTCCCCTGCCCGGCCGGGAGGGCATCGCGGCCGGCACCAGGTTGAGGGCTGGGAGGGATGAGTCCTCCCTGCGGCAGTGCACGGGGCTGGAGCCGGGACTGCGGGGCGGCTCTTTGTAAACCGGAGCCCGTGGATTTCCTGGGCGGGAGAGGAGGCTTCTCCTCCGTCTCTCCAAAGGCGCAACCTGCCTTCTTCTCTGCTGTGGCAGTGCAGATTTTATTTTATCTTTTTTTTTCCTTTTTTAAATTTTTTTTTTCCTAAGTGTGATTTTATAAGAAAAGTGTCTGCATGGCGCTTCTGGGGAGCTGCTCTCCCCGGGCTAGGCAGGCAGTTCATCCCGAGCGTGAGTACAAGGGCTGCTTTCCAGAATTGCATAATACACACCGATCCCTTTGCTGCACAAAACTCCCTGACATTTCCACATCTTGGTGACTGCCCCCACTGCAATCTTAAAAACGAGTTGTGACTCCAATCGGCTCGTGAGCCAATTTGTGCTGCCTTCACTGGGGACAGAACCAGGTCTGCATGTTCCAGCTTCCCTGGCTCCTCTGGCAGTTGTTTCTTTAACCACTAAACTTTTTTGGTATAACGATCGACACTTCTTTACTCTCTTATCCTTCCCCACCCCACGCTTACGGACACATGTGCAGGGTCTGTTCAGAGCGCAGGTTACAGAAAGGGGATTGCCTGCAAAGCTGTTCAATTTCTTTTTCCCATCTCTTTGTGTTTTAATTTGCGGGATGGTTGAGGAGGTCCTTTTCTCGGATTGCTTTTTGCTCGGGAACTTGCTGACTTCTGCTCGGATTTAGCGAATTTCACTGACTGTGCCCGCTCTCAGCGCACCCCGTTGTGTACTTGGTGTGAGGGACGGGACCTGCACATGCTGCTGCCGGTCCCACTGGCTGTGTGTGCAGGCAGCGAGGCACTGACATTGGCTGCTTCCTGCAAAATGTGCAAATATGTGGGAGCAGCCGTTCTTGCTCCCTGCGCTGCCCCTCCATGAGGAGTTGGAGCTTTGCTGTGATGTCTGGAGATGTGCAAGGGATGCTTGTGTCTGACCAGGCAGCATGCTGGGACCAGGTCGTGGGACCAGAGGTCTCTGGGGCTCACTGCAGCGGGTGGACTTTCCCAAGACTGGCTGAGCTTTAGAAACGAGAGCCCCGTGCCTGGCAGACTTCCTTGCGACAGCTCCTCAAGATAAGTTTATCAGAGCCTCTTGTCAGAGCAGGCCAAGCCATGATTTAATGATCATACATTATCTTTGGTCTGATTTACCCCAAGAGGACCCCATCCTGCCAGGACTCTGCATCCCCCTCCCCCTGGAAGGCGCTCGGCACCTCCTGGACTTGGGAAGGGAAAAGCCCTGGTACCTCTCAGAGCCACAAAGCTTGTGATGTACACACACATTCAAATAACTGTGCAGCCAAGGCTTAGCTTTCAGAAACGTGACTGACTCTCTGAAGCCAGCAGCAGGAGTTTTGTGGGTTCAAGCCCCAGCTCCTGGCCACTCTCAGTTAATTCCCTGCAAGCTGGAGGCATGCATCCTGCTCCAGCTCAGGCTGGGGCTGGGTGTGCGCCTGGGGAGCCTGTCTCTCAGCTCTGTCGTTTATTATTGCTGCCGCTGCCATTATGCCTGACAAATGGGAGTTGCTGAGTAATGTGCTGTTTGTGTGTAAATATCTGAGTGCTCGCAGCTGAGCTCACTCCTGCCACTTTGCAGGAAGCCATCTCAGCACCTTTCCCCTGTGAAGACCCGGGAGTGCAAAAGCATCCTTCTGCGGGGACCATCCCACTGCTCCCGGCAGCTCTAGCCTTCGCTCTCCGCTGTTTCCCCGCAAGCGTGAAGCCTCCATCCTCTCTGGCTATCGTGGCGGCCCTGCTGCTTTCCTGAGTGTGAGTCAGGGGTGGGAAAGGGCTCTCTGTGTGTGCCTGTGTGTGTTTTTGTGTGTGTGCATGTCTGTGTGTGTGTGTGTGTGTGTGCATGCACAAGCTCAGTTGCTCCCGAGGGTCCTTGTCCGAGGCAGAGTGAGTTTTGGGGACTTTGAGTGTTTTGATGGAGACAGTCATGCATAACTAGGAAAGGAGTTTTCGGGTTGGTTTGGGATTTT
>QWTY01009923.1:0-24333 GCA_008033365.1 Pseudorectes ferrugineus
TTTAAGAAATAATTTGCACTCCCAGTAATTGCTGTATAAAGTAACCAATTTTCTACATGAATTACAGCCTACTTCTCAAATGCTACTTTTAGAACAGTAATGTTCATATGCCAAATTTATGGTGTTAAAATCCTCTGACCTTAGGAATCTCAAAACTAAAGCTCTAAACCCCAGTTTAGATTCTGTATGGCATCACAGTGTGTAGGTACCAGGCAGTGCAAACACTACACATCTTTCAACAGATTTTGCAGTTGACAATATTTAACAACCACAGAAGATGCTAAAAGCCTCCAAATTCTGTTATTTCCTGAAGATCGTATTTATAAAAGTTCTGCTCAGTCTATGATTTCAAGTCAGTAAGACCTGGTTGCCAAAACTGATGCTGTCAATTCTGCAAGCTTGTTTGGGGAAGTGTTCACATCTGAGCAAAGAAGTCTTTTTTCCAGAGTTAAGTGCAAGCAGGTATTGCAGGGTCAGGCCCAAAATTTATAAATTTCAGTCTATGGTCACGAATGTTCTTCTAATGTCTGACATTATTAAAGTGGTGATCTCAGTATTATTATATTAGGAAATTTACTCCCGGAGTAGTAGCTCCTTACTTTCTTTTTTTTTTTTTAAATTAAAAAATAATAGACAAATTCACAGCGAAATGATGAAATTTAAAAACAAGCTTTCTTGTCAGAAGAGCAAAAAAAGAGGGGCTTTCCCCCTTCTAAGAAAACAAAGGATTCCTGAAAGTCTTGCCCTGATTTATTCTTCTAATTTTAAATACCTTAGGAGTAGCGGAACTGCTACTGGCATGGTAGTATTTCTAACAGTCAATAAATCTAAAATATTATGTGTGAATATTGGAATGAAGCCATTAAGAAGATTACAGCATGCAACGCAGCAGAGGGTCCTCATGAAAAAAGGACTGGTAATTCAGGACAACTGTGACCACTGACCTTTGAACAGTCAAGACCACTGGTCAGTCTGACAGAATAATAGAGTTCACATGCATAGAAAGTCATCTAGCCTGTAACTATAATTTAAATGCTTAAGTGAATGATTTAAAAATGCCTTTAAATCTCAGTTAATTTATTATACGGTTTATTAGACAATGCCATAGAATAATGTTTCTTTCAATCTTAAATTTATCATGAAAAAATTCATGATCCGAGCATATATACATGGGTAAACCATTAAATACCTATGCTGTAAGGACATCATCAGGCTTATTCATCAAGAAAATAATTACTCTGTTCCCTCTGGACACAAGAAACAGTTTTAGAAAACTTGGAAAATATTGCATTTCTTTTGTTAGGCTGTTAACCAACCTGGAATCAATTTTTGAAAGGGACAGTAAGACTACAGCTTCTTTTATATTTTCAGTTCTTCATTCTATTTTAATGCCTTTCAGAGGTACTCATTATATTTTTTCATCAGAAGTTTTACTACTTTTGTATGTATGCTTATGAGGTTTCTCTATGTAAGTTAAAACACTTCACACATGTATCTTTGACATTCCCTTTAATGTTTTAAGCCTGACTTACCATTTTGACTCTCTACTCCTGTGTCTTATACTTTTTCCCCAAGATGTCAGCAGCTGCACTGCCCCTCATGAATGCAAAGGAAGGACAAGCATTTTGTCACCTTATGAACCAAACACAGCCCTGTGCCTTTTGTCTGTTCCTTTTGTTTCCAGGTTTTCCAACTATAATTGTATACACATTCCATCAAAATGTTTAATTTAATTGCCTTACAGATTGAAGTGAAGGAAGAGATGGGATTATTCAAATTAAAAGCTTCGGTATAAAATCCACAAGTTCTGCAAGTATATTTTGCATAGAACACTGTTCTTTTTTTTTCTATATTAGATATGGAAAAAATATTCTAAGTCTAGTCTGTAGTCTGTACACTTGGATAACCTACATTAGGATTTGCAGTAATAACATGCACATATTCTGGGAGAAAATATATTTTTAGAAGTATGAAGATCTGTGTCCCTATTTCCTTCATGCTAGCCTACTTATTTAGAGATCATTTTGATATGCACCTGTAAAACACATGACAAGTACCTCTTTTATTGCACAAAGATCCATTTTGGCTGTTTGAAGGACCTCCAGCTACAACTCCAGTATCTCACGGAATATGATGCCTAATTCTCAATTCCACATGCAGCTATTATTTGGCATACAGACCTTCATGCCATTATAACATCAACCTTATTCAATCAGTGGAAGTCCAGGTAAAGTTACTGACACACCAGGAAATGACACTCTTTTTACTTAACTCGTTATACTCTTGCATGATAGGGTACAGTCGAAGTTACTGTATATTTGTTTGTGCACGTATACATGCATATGTAAATCACAAAACATCACAAAATATACCAATGCACTAATACACACACCAGTGCAAACCACAGAACAGCACAATAATTTTTAGTCTTTCACATTTCTGAACTATAGTTGATACTGAGTCGAGAGACTGACCAGATGATCTATAAAAAGTCTAGATTTTAACAACATTAAAATCAAAGGGGACTATCATGAATACAATCAGCAAGAGTTTGACTTCTGTTGTACTAAATATATACAAATTACCAACAATAACAAAAGACACAGTATGTCACTATAGGACCTTACTTTTATTACGACAGGGTTTTTTTATGATTTACGATTTCAGAAAATGTAACTCTTTGATTTCATATTTTGATATAAAATTCTTTGTCATGACAACTATTTGTGATAGCTTGAGCATCTTTAATTAAATAATGAAAACAGTGGTTTCACAATTATATTTTTTTAGAGCTCTGCTGGGAAAAGCAAGATAAGTGAATTTTGTGACTATTTAAAATGATATACAGAGTATGTTCCCCTATAGGCAATAAAAAAAAAAAAAAAAGGGAAAAAAAAACGGGGGGGCACCCTCTGCAAGATCAAAGTCCAGAAAGAACTGGCACTTAATTTATCATCCTTTACAGACAAAAGACAGCTTTCGTCATTTCAAAAGGATCAGATGTCTTTTATGACAAACTGGGTTTGCAGTTTAATTTACAAATAGAATTCTAAGTAAGCAGTCTTTGCTCTGCCAAAGCAAATGACAAACAGTATAGGTTTTCATTCACGCAGCCCTCAGCAGGATAGAAGAGATTAAAATAAAACTGAAATAATTTAGAGAAAACAAATAAATGTTTCACAAAGTTGAAGAAGATCAAAGCCTGAATTTTCTGACCCCAACTGTACAAGCATTTCTTATTATATTGACCAGTGCCATCAGATCATTAATTAAAAGGAAAGCGCTGGCAGGTGGCAGGGAAGCAGAAGCCGATAATTGGCCCCCTTCTTCTTTTTGCCTTCAAAAACTCTCTCGTTCTTTTGCAAGACATGCCACTAGGCAGACAGAAATGCCTACTTTGTAATATAATGATTAAGATGAGATGAAGAGACTCTTGCGTTTAAAGCAGCTCTGCCTAATGAATGCAGCTAGCTTTATAATTATGATCCTACTTTTACAATAAGGAATATGATGTTCCATTCAACGTCTCCTCAACTGTCAGAAAGGTAAAAATCTCAGATATAGGGGTCTGCACTAGGTGCTTTTCACCCCCTTATTCCTTTTATAGCAGTTAGCAAAACGAGGCAAAAATAACTACTGGTAATTCAAGCACCTATATAAAAAAGAAAGAACGAAATGTCTAAGACTCACCACTTCACCAGGTAGGTTGTTCAGGTCATTAAAAGGGGTTTCTAGAGTGTTTGTGTCAACATTTAGCAAAACCACATCCTCCAGTGATCTATTTTTCACTCTCTGTAAAGAAGGAAAAAAAAATACTGGAAAAACAATTTACTATGGTGTCCTCCTGAAGTAAATTTTTATTATAACGTGCTAAATTACAGATGATGATTTTATACAAAGGACAGTAATGGCAAAAACAACAGTTGGAGCTTTAGATGTAGGATTTGTGAATTAGATACAGCATTCAGAGTAGCTTTTAAAAATACTTCTTATTCTTCAAACACTAAGGTTACATTAATAATCTCTGAAATGAATTCCTGAAAACCAAGATTTACACAGAACACAGTTAAATATATTGGACAAATATATATTGGAGAAATATATTGGAACGATACATATCTTATAACAACATTTCATTCTCTCATATTTGTGAAAATCAGAGAAGATGTTAATCATGTAATCAGATGAAAACAAGAAAAAACTACAATTATTTGCAGATTTATGTAAGTACCAGGCATGTGATGCCTACTATTACTACAGAAGAATGGATAAAACACTTTTCATCTGTGCACTTGGCTAGCAGCTAAGAATTAAACAATTTGTTCCTTTCAGGAAAAAGGGACAGAACTCTTTTCTATATGGTCCTACAATAACACATAATAATGCAGGAAATAATTCCTGAAGGAACTGAGTGACTTCTTTTTCAGGGCAAATCTTTCTGTTCCATTATTTCCTTACTGAATAAGAAAAAACATCCTAGTCAAGACATTATGATCGATGCATGCAGGTCATATGAACCTGATTTGGGAGCACAGAAGGCTGTGCCTGGAGTTAAGAAGTGTAGATGATATAGAAGGCCTTTTTCTGGAAAAACAAAAGTGCTGATGGCTCAGGAAAGAACCCACCCCATCAGCTTAGCAGATGTGAATTGATCCTTAGAAACTGCTTTAGCAGAAGTGTAAATCAAATACTGTTCCCAAATCAATTATCTACTCTGCATGATAATCAGATGGCACATGTAGGCTTCACAGTGTAATCCAACGGTTATGGAAAAAGGCAAAACTATTTCATTCCCAGCTATTACTGACCAGTCAGGTGAGTTCTATTGTGTTGCTTTATGTTCAAATCTGTAAAAGCTACCTCTTGTTTTTCAGCAAAAAATACTAATTTCTAAATCAATAGTTATGAGTGTTATGGGATGGAGGTTAGACTCAAATTTTCAGAGGGACAGGAACACAAATTATCCGGGAAACCACAATAATGCTGAAATCTGAGTGATGGTGACTCCAACATAAATTTTACCTGTTCTCATTATTGGGAAAATCTATTGCTAAAGTACCAAAAGGCAGGAAAATAGCTATCACTGAGCTATTAATTAGAGAGAGAAGCAAATCATGATGTAGAGCTACATGTCTCCATAAAACACTTCAAAAGTAAGATTTCAAAGAGAGACATTTTTTACTTAGTAAAGCATATGAAGCTTAAATTTTGTAATTCTGCATGCTAAAATACAGGGATTTTTTCTGAAGCATTTCCATTAATATTTTTTTTATGGTGCACACATCTCATGCTTCCCAGTACACTGAAATGTGTATTAAACTTACCTCTATCAAGCTTAAGTGGACGCCAATTAGATAAGGCATCGGTGCACTGAAGAAAAAGAGTGGAAAACATCAAGTTTTAAGTACAACATTACTGGAGTATTTTAAATCTTGCTACATACAACCCTAGTCAACAGTCACCTGTTTAAGACAGTATTAAATGAACACAGTTGCTACAGGAATCTTTACTAGACAAGGAAAATTTTATTTTACTCTGCAGTAAAGATTGACCACAAACTAAAGGATGCTGCTCCAAACTATGAGGCATGAGCAAGGAGGCCCCACAGCTTTTCATCCAGACCGAGTCCCAATAATTGACCACATTGAGCTAACCCAGCAGATGTTCCCAAAGTGGGCTGGTTTTAAAACACCATTGTGGAGAACACGGTCCCAGTTACCATCACCACAATGCAACACAAACATCATTAACACCAGTTTTGGTTCTGAAACCCTTCCTTGGCAAGTGTTTGGAAGCTGTATAATATCCTATTTAACTTAAGAGAATAAACTTCTCCTTTCCAACTTGCATAAGACAAGGAACTATTCTCCAAATAAAACAAATATCCACAGAAAGCCGCTGCAGCAAGACCTCCTACAGTATGCAAGCAAGGAACTGAGTTAGGCAGGCTAATTTATGCTGGTTTCTGACAATCTTCTGTTCTGGCAACATCTGACCAAGAATATACTCAGTGTCCAGCGCTCAAGGAAAAAAAACTCCAACAACCACCATCAGACTTTTGGGTTCTATGAGATTACTGACAATACTCACTCCAGAGAAGCAAGCAATAGACAGGCTGGTTTAGGCAACTCAGTGGGAAACAAATCACTAATAAACCACACAGAAAAAAAACCTAAATAAAAATAATCTCTGGAAAATAAATTTTCAGAGGCAAGATGACTTATACAAAGGTACACAAACAACTCAGACACAATAATTTCTCTCATGGCAATACTTTGATCATGGATCTGAGCCAGTGGCACTGACTGATTGGTGATTGACTTCCCAAGGATGGGGAAAGGCTTCCCTGCATCAGTGCACGTTGTCTCATCCGTTTGGTCCCACCTCTGGGACCAGAAGAAGCAATTCTCACCTGCCTACGACTACAGCCCATTTTAGAAAAATCTGTACACCCTATGGATTAGCCAATTGCTCTCATTAACAATGTCCCACAGGAGAGGATCGATGCAAAAATAATCCAAACAAAAACCAACAAACAAAACCAGAAACCCAGCCTGAGCAAGGCCCAATACAAGATTTCATCGTGTTTATGCTATCTAAATATAGGTTTGCTGAAACTGCAAGCTGTCATGGCTTAAGGTTTCTAGGCAATGGGACTTCCAAAAAGGAGAAGAGGCCTTATTTTCCCATACATCTTTTTCTTAGCCCAATACTGACAAATTTTAGCACTTCCTGATGACTTCATCCAGGCTAATCCTTATATCTTTGTGAACGAAACACAAATTACATGGAGTTGTAAATGAGTGTCACTCCAGAGCAGACACACATACATATTCAGAGAGGACTTAAACAGCTTTAAACCACTATAATTTTAAGAATACTTTGTACTATTTAACATATTTAACCAAGCCAATAAGAATGATTATGGCTGACACGTAACTGAGAATTCTAATGTGGAAAATGCAGCTTAATAGATCCTCAGGTTCCTCACAGCAGGATATCTTAGTGTTACAAATAATGTGAACAGGAGAAACTACATGGAAAACAAGTGCTATATCATGTATGGATTTTATGCACACTTGTTTTCTCGTACATCGACACTGTTCCAGTAGTTTCAGCATGCCTGTGCTGACTTAAGATAGCTGATGATTTGCTCCATTAATAAATCTGTCATTAAAAAGGGTAGCATGTAGCTCTTTTCTCTACAGAACAAAGCAACAGCTACATCATTTCAATTTTGAAGTTAACAGAATAAAGGTACAAAGCACATCTTGAAAATGGATGAAATAAAAACTGCAGGTATGGAAAGTCAATTTGATCGTTTTCAGCAAAAAGTGGATTTTATTACTGCTGGATTCTGAAGTCTTAACAGCAGAGGACTATAATATGTACATGAAATTGCTTACTCCGATACTACTGGGGGCTGCTATACAGTTTTTCTCTTGCTTATGCATGCTATCACCAAAAATATCAATCTATGGTATCACTGCCCAAAATAATTACTGTTATGCAAAACATCCAAGTTAATTGGAAAATAATCGTCCCATTCTCACGAAAACAGGCTTATGTATACTCTAATTCAGAAGAGACCAAAGCTCATAAAGACTTATTGCGTCTTGCAATTGTAACTTGAATTTTCTAATTGCATTATATTCTTAACAGAGCATCAGTATAACAGATGCTTTATCATCCACAGACAAAACTGGCATATATTCTAATATCAGTGATTCAGTTTGCTGAGATATTACACAGAAATGTCATGAAATTAGCTTTCTCCTTTACAAAAATTAATTTTATTCAAACATAATTACTATATCAGTGCTCAAACTTAATTTTGTAGAAGTTTCCTTGAAAGCCAGCCACTGACTCCACTGAGTGCAACAGTCTCCTTTTACTTACTTAAATGTAGAAATCAATTTTTTATAACATAATCTAAAACTCAATTTTTCATTAACTGTGCTGTGTTATTTGCTCTACAGCTACAATGAATATTCCTTTCACAGCCCAGTATTTTGCTGTCTTTTAGAAAAAGAAATTTATTATGTCTCCTTTTTTGGATGGTCACCCCAATTCTCACACTGGAGCTCTCACAATGGCCTTCAAGGCCGAGATAAGGTGCATGGGGGTAGAGGACCCTCCTGAAGTCGATAAACAAGCACTGTTCACACACTGCACCTTGGCACTCATGGCCTGGCCAGTCCTGAGGGCGTTGCAGTCCGTACTGACCCTCTGGTTTGGGCTACTTCAGCATCATCTGTTACATTAGGTCTAAATCCAGCCTGGAAATCAGGCAGCAGGATAGAAATTTACAGAGTTTTTTATTAAAAAGGCAAGTGGAAGAATTGAAATAATTTTTAATATAGCTGTGTTTTGCTCAAAGATATGTTTTTCTTTTTTCATGCTTACAAAATGCACCAGCTAGGCACTTAATGTAATTTATCAAATTCTAACCCCCACAGAATTATGTCATTTATCTTTATGATATTATCAAGATACTTAGTCCAACTAATACAAAAAAATAAGTGGATTTGTCTCAAAATATGCTGTATGATTAATATGCAAATAAAAGTTACAGAATCAGGGCCTATATTTAAATTAATAGATTTAAATGTATTTTATCTTTGTTTAAAAAAAGCCTTACTACCACAGAATGAACAAAATTATCCAACTGATATTCCCCTACTTCATATATTTGAATACCATTTCAGAACAACACTAAGAAAATGAGAGTTCATGGGAGACATCCCAACAAGTCCAAGTGAAACACTGACAATGAAATTTCTAGGTATAAAAATGCGTGTTGAGCTAAAAGGAAAAATGGCACTTTTATAAAAAGAACTTTGCTTATCAAAATGACATAAAAAATAGAAGTATACAAAATAACTTTTAAATTCTTTTATTAATTTTAAATTGGCACGATCCCGTTGGACTGCAAACTAGATCAGGCCTACCATAAACTTTGACCTTAAGAATTCATCAAGGTTTTTTAACTTGATATATTATATACCTATGAGGAGAACATTTATTTACTGTTAATACACCAGAACATGAGGAAAGCTAAGTAATTTATGTGTTTTTATTACACTTTTCCAACCCGTCTCACAAAAGAACCATTCAGATGATCAGAAAGAGAAATGTAAATGCACAAAAATCTGAGTCAAAAGGTCTGAATTATAGTTACTGTGATAAATTCATCAGTTGTGCATTTCTTTTCATGAACTTTATGTTTCCTTTTGAACATCTCTAAAACAGGGAAACTTTTCCTCCACCCTATTGTACTACTGTGAAAAAGAAAAAGGCATATAAATGAATTTTACAAGTTTAAGAAACTCCATGCTTCTTTTTAATGAGTAAAAAAAATTCTCAGGTCACGCCACAGCGACCTAGAATCCCAACTATTATCATCATCACATGCAGCTGTGTACAGCAGCTAACATTATTATTTCTGGAAACATTATCTGTGCTTAGAAGGGAAAATAAAAAAATCTTCTAGTATTCAGGATGCACTCTACAGGGTACAGCTCGAATAAAAGTGTTGATCTGCCTTCTGAGAACAGCATTTATGGATGATCTGAGAAATTACAAAGCTTCTGGCAGTAAGCTCAAGTAATACAAAAACTAAAATACACCCAAGTTCTACCCCACCTTGGTGCATTTTATCAAAGGCAGGAGGAGAAACAATTAGGACAGAGTTTCTTCAAAAGAAAACTATCATTAAAGATGAAAGGCTTAGCTATACTTGTAAGTAAAGGGAGGAGTTGGAGAAGAACATTTGTTTTCTTTTTTAAAACAACAAATAATATACACAAGAATTGTAAGAAATACCACAGAAAAAAAATATATACCATGGATAAATACTGTGAAATTCAGGAAAAACTATCAAAGACACTTAAGGAAACATAGCAAGAATTTGTTTGAAAACAAAAGTTCAGCAGACTGGGTGGAGTTCAGTGGAACAGCAATATATTCCTAGATTTGAGGGGGGGAAAAACCCAAACCAAAACCAACAATATGAAGCCCAGCAAACATATAAGCATAATTTATTTATATGAAGAAACCATAGACTTAGCTTGGTAAGCACCTGGCTGGGTCTCAGTTTTTATATATAATAATAATTCCCAATCTGTAAAACAGCTTGAAATGGTTCATTTTTCCCTAACAGACCCAGAGGGTCTAGGTAAAGTGAAAATCTCCAGGGATGGATATTCCTGTTTAAACGCTTTAATGGAAACTCTCATTTATATCTCTTGCACTACTCTGAATAAAAGCAAGTAGAATTAGCCTGAAATTGTGAAACACAGGCATGTGGAAACATCATCCCCTTGAAGGATCAGAAGTGAATCAAAAAGTGATTCTTGTTCAACTTAAAAATATGCCAAAACCACAAAGTCTGTCATGTGAACAGAAACACATCAGGAGAAGCAGAATTCTTATTATAAAAATTCTGGAGTCCCAAAAGGAGTTTTTAAGCTCTTTTGGGAAGGCACTGGCTAGAATCCTGAGCCTGGCTGAGTTAAAATACAAATACTAAATCACTGATGAATACTAACATCTGATTCTGGAAAAAATGATCAGTTTTTTTTCTGAATACTTCTATAAGTATCATTTATTTCAACTTGAAATAAAAGCCAACTAAAAGCAAACTGTAACACGGTTGCATTTAAATTATTGAAAGAATTCTCTTACCAATAAAACAGAAACAGTTATTACAAACAGGATTCTAAATGCTGCACTGATAGTAATCAGCACTGTAATTCAAGGTACCAATTCAAACACCACATCAAGGCATGCTGGAATATCCCTATTCAAGTCATCATTAAAGCATTGGCCTAAGTGCTTTCATAAACTGGATCCTTTATGTTCAGTCACAATAAAGAGTTAGTGTTTTCATCAGTTACTCAGAATCCTAGGACAGGTAAGAATCTCAGAAATGGGGATAACAGGTTAGCTGTCTTACCAGCAGTAGTCCAGAAGATGTGGAGGAAGCACTGGGATGTAAATATGTTGCCAATACATTGGATATAACAATGCAGCTGACGCATGAACACAAGCAGTTAACTAAAAATAAAAATACACACACAGAATTGGCAACAAAAAAAACATGAATAAAAAGAAAATACAAAATCTTAAATTAACTTTTAGACATGCAAGAATCTTAACCTCCCCAAACCACCTATTATATAATTTTGTAAATTACTCTGAATTTACATCCACGAAGAACTCTTATGTATGTAAACAAGCACAACATCTGCAAGAAGTCAGGCTAACAAGTCGAGTTAGCCCTCCCTGCTCAGCTATTCCCTTGGAAAAAGGGAAATAATCAGGAATTACTTGATGCAGTCATGGTCAAACATGAGTACTGCCATGAACACATAGGACTGAAGTGCACCCCAGTTCCACTCGGCTCCACTGAGTGGGAAAGACTCAGGGGAGTTTTCTGGTCCCCATTTCTGCTATTTTTTACTGGAATTGATCTGAAGCTGCATGAAGAGACAGAACAGCACTAAACTCAGACGGAGGATTAACTCCTGTTTGTGTCGCTATCTTGATTTCCAAACTATCTTAAAAAAAAAAAAATCTGAAGTGAATATTCCCTGTAACAGAAAAGCAACTTTATTACAATTTTCCAAAACTCCCTTCCCAAAGCAGAGACTTCCAAGCCTGGCACAAGGATCATGGAAAATGAAGGACTCCTTGACCAAGAAAGGAGGTGCTACAAACTGCTTACCACTCAAAATGGACATATCTAAAACAAAAAAAAATCACCACAACCACCACATTAGCCCATAACAAGCAAACAATTAATTATGGAATTCATTAGAAATGGGGCCAAGTTCATTCCACAAATGAACAAAATAATCTGCAATATGTAAAGAATTCAAATTTGATCTATCTTTGCTATCAGGGAGTCTCTCAAATTTTGTTGTTTTATTATGCAGGCACAGAGTTACAACAGAATGAGAAAAAATCAAGACTGTGTTCAAAAGAAGGTAGCTTCTATCCATCACAAACCTCATAAAAAAAGGGAAAAAAAATTTTAAAGCGAATGCCCCACTTAGAAGTTACCAAGCTGATGGAAAAGACGAGGCTGTCCTAATGTTTCATATCACAACAAAATTACTACCTGAGTTTAACTCGATAATAGCACTGGTTATTAGACATGAACTTTCACAGTAACAAAACAAAGAGCTAAAAATAAAATGTAAATCCTGCCCATACAGCAAGTGCTAAAACATTATGGATTTTACATGGGAAAAAACCAACCCTCTTTGTGGAACAGATCAGCAGTTAAAACGTTCACACCCTGGCTGTCTTGGACATTTAGGCTTGTAAATAAAAATTACACTACAATTTTGTACATGTATTTTTACACTAAGAATGAAAAAAAGCAGTTATAAGACCATTGCAGCAGAAATCACAGACAATTACAATTTGTGCAGCCTAGTTTGCTCAGCACTCAGATTAATATAACACGATTAAATATGGAAAAGAAGAGGGCCTGAAAGCTCCTGAGGGATATCATTAGGGCAAATTGCCAAAGAATGAAACATGAGCCAGTCAGGAGAGTCTGGAAGCTGCAGTGGTACCAAGGGACTTGAATGTTCGACAGTTGGAGCTTCAGTAATGTGTGAACTGCAGGTTAAGGTATCAGGAGACTCTGTTCACTGACACACAGAATGTCACTATTGACCAGCGAGCTGCCCGAGCCTGACAGCTACATTGCACAAAGCCAAGGATATCATAATTCCCTATTTAAACTCTTCCTTTCGGATTAACGTCTCCTTTCTCAGCTTTACGCCGCACCTCCGCAATTGCTCTCATTTTGGACTTATAATAATGGCTATTTTAATAATTACTGCGTGGTTACTAAGAATTGATTTGGGGGAAGAAATAAATGAGTACCTTATCCCTCTTCTACACAGTGGGATTTATGAGGTTTATTTCCATATTATCTCTCTGTAGTTTAGCTAACACTACTGATAGCACAGTCCAGCTCAGCATCGTGTTTTTTGCTCTTTCACTCAGAATGGATATGGAATTACTAATTAGTATGTCCACATACTATTGTACGCAGTATCTAAATTTCAAACTACAACAACCTATATAAAAATTAGCATTTCATGTATTTCAATCAGAGGCTGAAAAAAAGCTGAGCATACAGTTATACAGGATATCCCCTGATGTATACAGTCGCCTCCTCCTCCTCTTAATAGGCATTCTTAAATTATGAATTAAGATGACTATACTATTTGCATGAAGAAATTTCCCTATCTTATGCATATGTCTGTTATATTTTAATTCTCACTTTAACAGAGGAAGTGTGCAATTCCTTAAAAACATCTGAAGTTCTATTAACTCGCTTTATAATCTGTATTTTAGTGTGGCACTCACACTAGCATCTATGTAACATTTATAATTTTTTTTAATCTACTAAATTTTATTATCTCTAGCAGGAAAGGTAAAGATTTGATTACTTACACATCAAGCTTTTGTTGTACTGTTCCTTGCTTTTCTATTTAATATCATCTTAATGTGAGATCTTATTTAAACATTTCCCTCTATGCTGCTGCAGTAGGTTTCCAAACATTTAAGTATGCCATGAACATGTTTTATAGTTTCCTGTTGTATACAGCCTGTAACACAAGCAGCTATGGGGTTGTGCCGCTCTTCAAACTGTGTGACATTTTAATATTCTGCCAACTCTGCCTTTAAGCAAATACTGATGAGATAATTATGGATTTCATATTAAAATTCGCAAACTTTCTGGAAAAAACCTCTTTTTTGCTTTTTGTACTGTTTCAACGGTGACTGCATCTCTCAAATGCATTAGTTATTTAAACAACCTCGCTCTTTAACTGACACATCCGCCCCCCTGAACAGAAGGGGAACTGCTCTCAACCCTGAATAATGCTGCATGGCTTAGGGAACCAGGCAGTTCAAGAGATCTGCGGAGCCAGGCACCAGGTAGAACACGACCATTTACATCAGAACTCTACAAAGTGACACCGGATTTGGGGGTGTCCAACAGCGCCTGTGCTTGGGAGCAGAGCCCGGCAGGCACCTGCCAAAGGCTGCAGGAGGAGATCCTCAACCAGAGCACACAGCACAAGCTCCCAGGCAAAGAAATGACAGTCTGCTGCTTGACCAAGTGAGGATATCTTCTGCAGAAAACAATTCCTTACACTATTTAGGGACAAAGGCATCTCTCTGGAGTCTGTCAATTGACTGCTACCTATTCCGAAAGGAATTATCAAGAACTATGTTTTTAAAAAAATAATTGTGAGGAAAGACACGTCACAGATCAGGAAAATCTCATTTTCAAAACAGGTACACATTCTCCTAAATTATCTTGAAGTTGTCTTCAGTAGACATTCTCCCAAATTATCTTGAAGTTGTCCTCAAGACTGTGTACAACCCTACTTATTTTTCCACTGACAGCTGGAGATAAACATCAACTGTGAACTGTGATTCCTTTTGCAGGTAAGTTTTATATAAAAGGCAAAACCTTCTGTCCAATAAAATTTGCTGTATGTTTATACACACACATAGATCACTGCACAACTCTGCAGTTTGCTAAAAAATCTTAAATTATAGCAGAGAAGTGCTGCAGAACCTAGTTTCTGCAAATCCCATAATTTATTACCTGGTTTGAGGCAACAAATGATGTTGAGACATCCTCCTGTAGTTCAGTGCACTAGAAAAGTCCTATTAGAGTTGTGTTTCTATCCATAAAAAATGGGTAGGCAGTTCCTAAGTAAACCCATTTGCCAACATTGAACAGAACCTTTAATATTTTTGCTTCCATCAATTTTGATTTTTAGACTGTTTTTTCTCCATGCCAAAGAATGTCTTTTAGTTAAAAAACTTTTCTTTTCAAAAATAAATCTAATTATCTTTTTAAAATTGATTTAAATAATTTGTTTCTAAACTACATGAAAACCATGAGTCAATTGATTTGAATTAGTTAAAAGCAAAATTTCTATGTTCAACCCTCTAACAAATGAACACATCTAATTTGAAATCTCATTTGCACTGGACATGAGAAGAAGCTTTATGTCTCATTCCATCAGTAATAGGTTTACTGATAGCACTGAGTACAACTGGAAGTTTCAGTCTGTTTCTGATCTCTCCTGATAAGATGCTGCAGCCAGAATCAACATGTGAGTTTTCATATCCTGCAAGGAAAGTAACTGGTGTTTTCTCCAGAGCACTGCAGTGATTCTGATAAAATAATTTTTATCTTTGCCCCTGCAAAAGAAAATTCTGAAACTTCAAGCCCAGTGAAAATACAGTCTCTTCAAAGAGTGGGAGACCACATTACAGAGTTTGTTAGCAAAATTCATTATTGGGGGACAGAAAATTGATTGCTACCAAATCTCTACAAGACTGAGATAATGCCCAAATTCTAGAGAACGATGAGTTACTTTCCACTTATGGCAATAAGCAGACAGTTGAGAAGGCTGTTGTTCAAAATATGCACTGATGAACATGAACAGCCAGGAGAAGTTTTAGTTCAAGACTTGATCAAAGCAGGTTTACCTGCTCCTGGGAACACAAAGAGTGCAGCTCCTCCCCTCCCTCACGTGGATGCAGTAATTCTGATGTGTGTATCTGCCACCCCAAAGCTCACTTCTATCAATGACTGCTCTGTGTTTCAAGGGGACTGGTCCCTTTTTCTGTTATCTTTTTTCCTTTTCCTCGTTTGGCTTTTGCTAAAACACTGTGACATGTCTAGAGCCACACTACTTTAGCTGAAACATTTTCTGCAGACTCACAGATAACACTTATTTGATACCTATTATTCACATAATTTCAATGAGTAACATGAAAATACCTGTATCCTGCACAAAAGTTACCTGGCAGTTTCTATCTATATAAATTACTTTCTTCAAAGCCTTTCCTATAATCAAAGGTAAAAAGAGAGGAAGAGCATAGGTGGCAAGATTTGTGCACATTGCAATGCACAAACTAGAAAGACAGAAACTGATTAGCAGAATCTTGTCAGAAAGCCAAAAACAGCAACAGAAGTTAAACAAATGCTAAAGTAAAATTAACCTGTGGTTCTGTACAACCTTTCAAAATCTACTGTAAGCAACTAAAGAACTACTGTGATAAAACCATTTCCTGAAAAATCGTCAAACACTGTCAATCTCTGTCAACACCATGTCCAGAAATGGGTACTGGTGTGCTCTCTCCCTCCTCCCTCACAGTCCCAAAGGGCCAAAGAACTGCTTCCCTCCCACTGCCTTGACCACACATATGTTGAAAGATGCCCAAGATTCTGTTTCGTTTTGTTATCTCATCTACTCATTAATACCTATAGCAACAAACTCTAGGGGATGGGTCACCGTTTCACCACAATTACAGCAGTTACCACCAGCCTGGACCAATCCTCGTTGCTCCTACCCCAGCACTCCCAGTTCACAAGAATTACTGAGAAACCACTATCGGCTTCCTGAAAGGGGAACAGTTGTACAGGTGAAAGGAAGCCTCTCCTCTACATTATTACAACTCGTAAGACACCCAACTTTAGAGGGGCAAACACATCTAAAACCTGTTTGATTGAGAATGAGATCAGGCCCCAAACCCGTAACAGATGCTTAACATTTGTGGAGATCTACCTTTCCATCCACTTCTTCAACAGGGGGCAGGGCAGGGGGAAGATTGCTGGGGAGTAAAGTGGGAAGGGAGCTCTTGCTTTTGCCAGTTTACAACAGAGCATAAATCTATTCCCAGCTCTAAAGATTAAACACTCAGACTAAATGATAAACTAGCCCATTCTGCTGGCATTGGTGAGAAATCAGTGAGGAAAAAAAATTTAGCACGGAAAGAGAACAGAATGTAATGTCCAAGCCACGATATGCAAAGCCACTTCTATGTAATTCTTTAATTTAGCTCCTGGCTGATCATTTTCCATCTGCCATCCCCATAATCTTTAGGAAGAAAAAGAGGGAGGACCTTAAGTGAGCCATAATGCATTTTCCTCCTGTTGGCAAGATGAATACCCAGCTCTCCTCTCTCACAGAAGGGACAGAGAAAGGGAAATATATTTCCAGTTCACAGATGAAAATTTTAACTTTTTCCCTTGTAAAAATTAAAGATGTAAAAGAAAATACTTATATAAAAAACTTATTTTCTCCTGGAATTGCTGTTGGGTTTTTTTAGGATTATTCACTTCCTTTTATCATTCTTTCTGGGGGAAGGAAAGGGAAGAGACGAGTGTTATTCATGATTTTGACAGCACTTCATATACAATCAATTTCATTCTTTTCTTGCAATTCTTGATTCACAAAGCAGCATTATGGCATCATTCTTGTGCATTAGTTTGGAAGAGAAAAGAGAAGGCTGCAGACACGGCTTGTTCCTTGCCTATGGCTCCAGGAGTGACATGTTTCCCAATAATGGAAGCTGAGCAGAAAATAGAATTGAAGTGGTAGTAGACAGGTGAGTGCTCAACAAGGAACACCACTGACATACTGTGCCTACACCAGGGACCTACAGGCACTTTTACAGATAATCACAGGTATCTATATAACAAAGTAGGTGTGGGTGCAGAGAAAAAAACATGTAACTTCATTCAGTTACTCAATATTTTCATACCACAAAGGTTTTCTGTATTTCTTATAGGTTAAAAATGGAACTCTTGGAAGTTAATCATCAGGTTTTATCCCTAACACGTTACAGATCAGGTTAACTAACATGCCTCTCATGATACTCATTTATCCTATAATAAACTAACTATGCTTCTTTACATCATCTATTCAAAAATTGCAGTTTCCTCACATTTCTTCATTCATCTCTGTATGTTCTTGATTTGTTTATTCCCATCTTGACATTCATTTATTCCCTAACTTCTTTATCTCTGCCTTGATCACAAAAACAACACCACAAACATTCACACCTTCATGTCCCTTTTCCTGACCATCTCCTGACATGTCCTTTCCTTCCTCCTTTATTTTATAATCTGTCTCCATGGAGGAAGAGCTATCCTCGCATAAAATGAGGGAGTTCTGCAAACATTTCTCACCTCTGACAGGAGAGCTTCCAGGAAAATAATTTTTTATTAACATTTCCTCCTCCAAAGGAACTCCATGGCATGTTCTTCTGCCATACACTAACTAAGAAGCAGCAGAGAAAAACTTCCTTGTGAATGGCTGACAGAGAACTTACTGTAGCAGGAGTAGAGATAACCACCAATGATGCTATAGTTCATCTCATCATTGGTGAATTTAGGAAAAAAAGGGCAATAAAGCAGTAGCAAGTGGGAAAAGGGGAAATCTTGCCATACCAGCACACCAGATCGAGGGCTGGTATTACACTCATGCACCCCCTAGCAACTCCTCCTCACTTCTTTTGCTTCACACAACCACCAAATGACTTTACTGGTACTTTTTGTAGGGGGTGAGACAGTTCTGCTCAACAGAATAGGGACTCCTTCCCTTTCAGTTCCCCTTCAGCCCAGCCACAAAGGACTCAGTTCCTACAGGCTTCTCTCAGAGGGCTTATGCCCACAGCAGTGCCCGTGCTGGCTCTACACAGCCTTTCTTTCCCTCCGTTTCTACTGAATTGCCAAATCTCATATGAACTGGAGAAAGAAACAACTTTGCCCCAGTTTAACTCAATCTTGGAACTTTCTTTTTCCTGCAAGTGCTAGTAAGTGAAAAATTAAATTCTGAAACTAATTTGTAGATCTGTCTTTCTGTCTACGTGCCTTTTTTTTTTACAGTGTGGATTTTTGAGGTTTGGGATTTTTAAATTTTTTTTTTATAAAACCCAGCAGTGAAGTTCTTCATGTTTTACATAGATGGCAGGTAATAGCAATTTGCAACTATTTATTGGCTCCCCCCCATTAAAAGAAAAAGATTTTTTAAACCAGACATTTCAATTTCAATTGCTGTGGCAATGGGAAAACTATTCTAAATTTCAAGACTGAGAAAGCTTTCCAGATCTGGCTGTAGATCCTAAACCCCCTGTATTCCATATTGACATCCTGCAGCCTCATTGCTGGAAGTGTGCTCCCTACAGGTGCCCCAATGGGAACTTAACTGCACCTACAACAGTTGACACCCCTGCCCAGTTTATCTTAGACTGCTTACACCTGAATTATAAAAAAATATTAAATGCCACTTGTCATTTACCTCCAGGCCAAATGGCCCAACTGAGGTTATATTCCAAAATTAATTCTAATTATGCTTCTGGGAGCACAGTGAGTATCAGCAGAATATCCATTCTGCCTTGCAAGTTAATGATAAATTCACATCCATTTCTTTACTTTTAAGAACTAAATTTAGCCCTTGAACATTTCCAGGTCACATGAATTTGAGACACAAATTAAATTTTAAATCCGTAATATTTTTTCCTGAGCAACTATGGGCAGTGTGAGAAGAGCTGAACAAGACTAATGAGGCAAAGAGAACAGAGCCAACACTCAGTCCAACTCACTGAGGGCAACTGGGGGCAACTGTAGAAAGCTCTCTTTGCATGGAAGCAACAGTAAAAGCGATTCCACAAATATATGTTTGTGTGTAAATTTATATTCAGTGCTCCTTCACCACCAAAACAAATAAATCTGTATCTTCTATTGACACACACGTCTGTTTTTGTAGGGCTACCAAAGAAACCCAGAGCCAGTGCCAAGCAGAACTTGTAAGCACCGTGCTCTGAGACACGTCAGGCTTGTATTACCCGAAACAAATACTGGTCAAAGTGGAGCTAACGTTTAGACATTTGCTTTAAAGTGTAGCATCCCTTCCACCTGCCAGCGCCGGCCGCAGAAGATCCCATCTAGTTAGCATATTACTGACAGGCTGATGAGAAAGCTCCTGTCAGACACTGGCCAGCCGGGTGTTGGAGACGAACACACAGCCCCAGCTGACTAGTTAGGGAGAGACTGCAGAGGTACAATTACAGAGGCATATGACAAGCTTTCATGCTTGAGTGACTTGAGAACCGATGACATGGCTTTAAACAGCGATCCTTCCTACCTCCGGTCACAAAACAGCAATAAGTCAACTGATGCACTGTTGTAAAATCATGATTTATTCCTTTGCTTTGAATACATGAGAGTGCGGTATGATGTTCTGGTAGACTACCACAGCAGGTGCACTTGGGGCCAAAACATCTAGGGCCTGCCTCCAGCATGCATAAAATCAATGCTGTAGTTCAGCCTTCCTGGAAAATCCAACCCCAGCGCTTTAATAATTTATAGAAAGACTGAATTAAAAAATTATTTGTACTGAAACTCATACAGCTCCATGCAACTAATAAGAATACATGCAGATGCAGTGACGTGTGAGAAAACAGTGCTGTGCAAGAACACACAGCCTGACATTTAGGAAAGGTCTTCCTTTTGCTGCTAAAGTGAAATAACTAACAGCCACCTCTGTGAATAGATCAATCCCTTTGTTTCATTCATCCTTTCCCTTAATCCAAAGCCATATAATTTGTTTCTCTTTCATAGTTTACTGTTCAAAAGCCAGAAATGGTAATTTTTTGCTACAAACAGATCTTACAGAGCATAATCCTGAGGCTAGCTGAATCCATCTCGCTCTAACGCTAAGCCTGAAGCAAGCTGTGAGGTTGGTGATAATCACATTATTAAAGTGCTTGGAAAGTCAAGCTAATAAAAGAATCAACAGTTAGGGCAAATAATGACCCAGAAGCTACAACAGAATGGAGTGGTGGGAAGTTTCCACTCATATCTTGGTAGTAATTGGAAGGACTAGCAGACAAATATCTTCACCAAAGGAGTTTTTAAAGGGGATAAACCCACAGAAAATCAATTTCAAGGAAGATGCAAAGAAAACACAACTGCAAAAATCTGAAGATGCACATAAAACAAAGCCTGCTTGGCTGAAATAAAATATAAACTGAAACACCCTCAAGATGGTTGGTTTTTTTTCCCTTTTTTTTTTTAAACTAAAAAACGCTACCCAGCAGCTTAAAATTGGCAACCTTCTTTTATTTTTTCCTCTACATCAAACCCTTTTAAATATAGAATCATTCCCCCCCTCCCCTTTTTCCATACTAGGACTGATCCTTTACTTGAGTATAATGACAGTATGAAATTAATAGGGCAGAAATGGTAGACAAAGAATTCCTGAACATAAGTAAGGGCAGTTTTCCATTCCTGGCCTCCACAAGAAGGGCGAGGAGAAAGTGAGCAAGGCCTTGAATTATGTCTTTTGTTATCAGTCACTGCCCTGAGATAGTGAACCGAAACAGAGCTGATAACTTGAAGGTGACATCACAACCCAGTCTTCATGAACTGACATAAACACTTGATATTCAGTTAACCCTAAAGATAAGGCACAACTCCCTTAACAGAAAGTTGTGCTTGATTGCACTATTTTCGAACAAATAATCTTTTCAAGTATCAAGCTGTAATTTAGGAATATTAAAACATGACCTTTGCAACAGAAAGTACCAGTCTGCTGTGTTTTCTATGCAACAGTAAAACAGCACAAAGCCTGCAAAGGTTCATGTCCAAATACACTCCATTTGCTTACTGTATTACATCAAGCAATCCCCATTTTAAAAAAGAAACATCTTATGCCAAAAACACATTTAATCATTCTTGGCAATTCAATTAAATTCTTATAGGCAATACTGGAAAGTGTTTCATTAACTTTTTAAATTATATTGCTCTGTAAAGAAGCAAGCCATGCATCACTCCTGTTCTGTTCAGGAAAGAGATGAGCAGGCAGCACTTCTGGGAACTGAAGCTCTTAATAAGCCACGTCTACTTTTCTGTTTTATCAGAACTCACTAGTGCAAGTGAAAATTAACCAATCCTGTATCAAAAGTGGATCCAACATGATGTGAGAGTAATTTGTACAGCTATGACTGATGTAATGCTAGTAGACTAAAAAAGCAACCAGGAAAAAAGTGAAGCTGATGTGCTCTCTCATTTTGGATTTGACCTGCAAGCCATTATTTACATTCACAGCTTGGGGACACTCTCCACGACATCCAAACACCACCACAAATGTCTGGAAAGTGACATAAATTATTTTCAAGTGAAGACGTAGGCAAGATGGCTATTAATTCATTAAAAGGTTAGGAATAAACAGCTGAACTGTAAACAAAGTGGAAGTTTCTCCAGAACAACCAGAATATTCTATCTGCTGTTCTGTAATGACTTCCAAAAAGGAATCTGATCATGTAAATAAGGTGGTCTAGATCAGCACAGTCTAATTCTGGTACTTCCTCTTCTCTTGTCACATCATACCAAGAGGGACCAGCTGAGATGTTCAGCCTAACAAAAACAAGTCTTAAGCAGATCCAAATGTAGGCTGAGAGTACAATTCTAAATCGTGTCAAGCAGACGGACACGTGCTCACCTGCAGAATGAATCTTCCACGGGCTCACAGCTGCCATCATGATTCCTATCTCCTCTCTACTGGAGCACTAAAACAGGGCTGACTGGGGCATCATTGGAGCTGAGTTTTTTTAATGGTGCATTTCTTTTTTTTTTTCCGCCCTTAAATATAGCAAGCTGTGTTTCAGACTGGCAAAGTGAAAAAAAATTCTGATTCCACAGTTTTGCTACATCATGTGAGCTTCTGCTAAGACAGGTTCTTTGAAAGGGCTTTCCCTTCAAAATCTATTTGCCCATTCAGGTCTTATTACTGTGTTGTAAAGCACAATTCTTCCCCTAGCCATTTCAGGGAGGGAAGGGGAGCATGGAGAGGGGGAAAAAAACCCCTGTAATAAAATATGGAAATTCCCTAGGAAAAAGTAAAATCTTTGGTGGTTAAAAAATACATCAGAGACCAGTAATGTGAAGATTGTCTAAATTCATTTAGTATTTATTTTGCTGGTTTTCAGTTGTTCACGTGGCCTCTGCTTGTATGACCCCATGTTTGCTTCACTCCAGTTCCCAGCACTGACTTAGCTCCCCACCCTGCAGAGCACTGGGAAATGCTGCCTTTGTGCACTGCCCTAACTGCAGTGCTGGCCACAGAGCCAGGGACCCAACACTGTGGTGTTTAAAACAAATAATAAGGCAATTATATAATCGCTACTACAACCTGGGATTGTGAAACCTGTCAGCCTTTTATGGCAATTCTGAATCTTCTCTATCTTCAATATACTTTGAACTCAAAAAAATGGAAAGGAGTTTTATCCACTATTTATAATCAGAGAATTCTCACTCCTTACAGCACCTGCAAGTCTTTGAAAAGAGTAATTTTTAGTACTATATCTAACCTTGTACCCATGTGCTCATTTCTTTGGTAGTGCAATTAGCAGTGTTCAGAAATACAGAATTGATTTTCCACCACAGACAGCATATTAAACAAAATGTTTCATGCAGCATTCTTCAAAAAAATTAAGGTAACGGTGCTTAATATGCTAAAGATTCTGCATAAGAATTATACTCTATGATTAAAACTTGATTATAAAGTGACAGTCTTATACTGATGCAAAATTGACTTGGGAGTATTCTTAAAATATAGGGGATTTTAAAAACCTGTAAGATTATGTGAAGAGTAAAATAAAAAGGCATCTGAATATTTAGGTATACTTTCCAAACAAAATGCAACATTCTTTTATTAAGCAGGCTAAGCAGGCATAAGAGGGGGAAAAAAACCATTTTAACGTGGGCAGCAGCTTAAAACCTTTAATTAAAAAATTGCTATTTTGAGTTGTACGTTATTGACAGTCTGAAGAGCTGCTCCAAATCAGAGATATTACAGTGTGCACTCCCAAACCACTCTATCAAAGATGAATCTACCTATTACCAGGTTAGGATAGCAGCTATTATTAGGGACCCTTGATTTCTTTCAAGTAGCTCCAATGGAATAAGCCACAAGTGAATAATAAAGATCTTATAATAGCCCTTAAGAATTCTTTTTAGGTTAGAAGGCACAAAAATGAACTCGGGAGAGTTAAAGAACTCTCATGTCCTGGTAAGAAAAATAATTAACCTGACTTAATGTATCTGAGTAGGTCTTACATAAATCAGACTTTTGTACTTCAAGAGCCAGACTAAAACCATATATTAGAAGAGTATGTAGATATTGTCTTATAAGTACACATGGAACATATCTAAAACCACAAAGGTCTGCAGGTCATTTTGTGAAATGTTCAATATATCCTACTTAAAAGGAGATGTGTGAAGTACTTACAGTGCTTAGTTTGCTGGAGGTAATAATGATTCGTCTCTCATGCAACATACTGGCATAAAGTTGCAGCATGTTGTTCACATCCACAGCAACAAAATATTCAGTGAGGTTTCTCTGTTTAAATAAAAAAAAAAGTTAACAATACAGCAACAGTAGTAGCTAAGTGGAACATTTGATATACATTACTTGTGAACATTTTTGTCTA
>QWTY01009924.1:541-16349 GCA_008033365.1 Pseudorectes ferrugineus
TTTTTTTTTTTTTTTTGCAGTCTTCAGCTACTTTTTAAAAATAGCTACATTATATTGCCATTAAATATTCATTAAATTGAGTTGTGGCAGGCTATGAGAAACATCCAATTAAGCCGTTCACTTTCTACACATAAGTCTACAAATGAGCAGTCTTCTTTCTTTTTAATAATGCATCACAGGCTGCCCTTACTATCTGTAAAATAATTGATAAGGCAAAAGTTATTTTTAAAATAAATACTAGAAATAGAAAAGTAGATTAGAGGGGATGATTTTGCCTTGGGACTTTCTTCTGACTGTGGGAAAACACAGCATACTTTGATTTAATTTTTACATAGCCTGGGGAAACCTGAAATGCCGTACCTAATAATTCAAAATTTTCTATTTCTGACATGCATTATGTATTACTAAGTCTTAAAAACCAGAGCAGGAAAACACATCATAGGCTTTACTCTCCGTGAAACCATTACAGGGCAGTAAATACGCCTGGGTCATGGGCAAGGCTCAGTGATATTTTGGATCTATACAGTTTATCTTCTTTTGTAGCTAATGCACTGATACACCTGTGGATGTGTGTGTGCCCAGGCTGCAGCTGGAGGCAGGACTGCCATCTGTGCAGGCAGAGCTGAGCTGGTTGGAGCAGCAGTGGCAGCGGAGGTGAATTGGCTCGGGCTTCAGCACAGCTCTGAACATCTCTCTGAATTCCCAGGGCCAGCCCGTGCTGCTGACCCCTCCCTGGCACACGGATTGAAGACATTAAAGCCAGCTCGGTTTGCTGTAGACATTATCAAACAGCTCCCTCCTCTGCAGTGCAGACCTGCCTCAGACCCTACTCTGGTTCTGCCAGAGGGGTGAACAGCCTGTAATGAGGCTCTGCAGGGACCCGGGGTCTGTGCCCTGAGCAGCTAGGCTGCTCCATCGGTAACAGTGCCACAGGGCAGTGACATCAGCCTGGTGCCAGTCTCCTGTTTCCCCAGCCCTGGGCATGTGTAGGCTTCTGTGTAAGCCTCTGTATCCCAGGTTACACATTCCATGCCTCTTGTGTAGCACCCATCAGTTTCCATTTTGCCTTTTATGTATCTTACCTGCTGTGACTTGCTCATTATTTCTCACCTGTCTTCACTTACTGATATTAGTAGTAATTCAACCCTTCATTTAATTTCTAATTTAATTCCAGGGCATTACTTCCAAGTGTACTTTCTGGATATTACCAACGCCCGGTGTATATGCTGGCCCTAAACTCCACGGGATATTGGTCCAGCCAACTGGAAATTGTTTGGCCATTTCATTCCCAATTAAAATGTAGGATTTAATTGACTTAAACATGAAGCAAGGCACTACAAGGTGTACAGCACTTTTTTTTCTTTCTTCTTCTTTTTTTCTTGTTTAACTTGAGATAAAATTACAATTACTTTTTTTGTTCCTACAGTGTAATATTTGAGACACAAATCTTGTTTTGACCATGCACTGATATCAGAGGAAGGGTCCTAGGGCTGTGGCAGCTAACAGTGACCACCTAAGCTACTTAGAGCCTTTCAGACAAAGGAAATAGCCTGGTAAGGGACCCAGCCCTGAAGGAGGGCATGCTTTTTGATGTGGCTGAGAACCATCTGCCACTGCAAAACCCAACCATACCAAAGAAAAGGGATGAAATCCTGGGAGCAGGAAATTTATGGGGGCAGTGTTAAAATTCCTACCTGAGAAACAGGATTTCTTATATGATAGAAGTGAGTATGCATGTAGGAACTCCGCAACGAGCTCATTCTTTAATAATTTTTCAACTTGCCCTTGAGGCAGTGTGCAAGAAAAATACTTTGTGAACATTTAAATTGTTTAGTACAGTGTCACTATTAAAGTTATATCTCAATTAAAATCTTATTTTAAACTATGAAAATAATATATTTGATATCATAAATGCAAAGCACTGAAAACAATTCAATAAGAAATGTAAAGTAAAGCTGCAGGTTTTTTTCATACTTTTTCCATATTTTCTAAATTTTTCAGGAAATCACAGACAAATTCACTCAGAAGTCCAATCTATCAGAAAGTCCATGCTTGTCAGATGTGTATGTACTGAAAGAGGAAAACAACTTCTCTGCTATCTACCGCTACATATAAGTAATATACATTATTTATTGATTTTCACCTGTGGTTTTACATATCCATCAACTATTTCTATAGAAGTAGAAACAGAAGTTTAAAGCTTTAATAATTAAAACCCTGAGATGGTAAAACTGTGACATAAATGAAACAAAATCAAATCAGACTGTGATCTTGCATACTGGTATGTATGGAGTCAGTGGCATTGTTCCTTAAAAAAGGCTTTCACAGATTTTATTCTGTGAGAGTTTCTACTATTGTGCCTGGATATCAGAGGAAATCTTCCTGCCAGGCATAATTAGAATTGCCAGCGTTTGAAGTTTGTCCTAGTATTTACAGGGATCATCTAAAGCCCAGTCAAATCAATGGAAAACCTCCTGGGATGTGTCTCCCCTGTGCCAAGCACAACAATATTAAGCAATGCCTGACTTGGTGTTAAGTGAGCTGCCTTGTTCAGAGCCATGCAAAAGGCAGCAACCAGGGGCTAGAAAGGAGCACAGTGGCAGAGCAGGTTAAGCCTCAAACAGGCTTTGGTGGCAGAGGCTGCTCACTCTCAGCTGGTGCAGCACCTCCCTGCAGTTAGAAAACGCGTGGCTTGAGCACTACGAAGCCATGAGTAGTTTGGCCTCAAACTGAAACTCAGGCAGTGCCTGATAATCAGGTGTCTTAGGGTTTATGTGCTTCTCATCACATTATTTACCCAGTAACCTGCAGTAATATAACATCAGTGGCAAGCAGAGGGTATTTGAAAACTCAATCTATTGCTTTATTGCTAAACTGTCAGGTAGTGCATAATTCCTCAGACCTCGTGTCTGAGGTACCAGTCCTAATGCTTCCATAATACTTTAAAACTTAGCAGGAAAGTATGCAGATTTTTAACTAGCCTGTAGTTGTATAAATATAAACTTGTGCAAGAGAGTTTTTAGCAATATTATGTGCAGCAGATTAGCTGTAATACTACTTTAATGAATTTTATGTTCCCTTTTATTCTCTCCATTAAAATTCTTGCAATTTTTTAGAAAGGAGAAAACAGCAACCACCATATTCTGCAACCCAGAATGATTCCTCATGGGCTTCTTAAGCCAAAAATAGATAATGCGTAGAAACAGAGTGGTCATTCAAATTGAAAAGTTATTATGAAAGCGATCCATTTGGCATTTAGTGAGCCTCAAAGAGAGGGTTGTGGTGCAAATATAATTTGTCCTACATTCCAAATGGAAAATGCAGGGATTATAAAATACACTTAAGGCTGTATTTGCAAATTATGGACTTTCATTTTGGGGGTTATCTTTTGTGCTATTTCCTAAACTTGGCAGGAAAAAAGCATTGGCTGAAAGAACTCAAAAAACTCTTATAATTGGCACCCTAGAATGGGCATCTTAGTGAGCTTTCACTGCTTTTGGGCCTGAGCTTAGCAATCCATTTTTGTCCAAATAAAGCCTGGATTCATTTCAGCACCAGAAGAATGCTTTATAACACATTCTGTAATAAAGAAGCAGCATTTAGTGAATCAAAATGTAGCAATGAAAAAAACCAGCCTCAGTAAATGCTTTTACTGACAATGTTAATTCTGCAGTCTCCAGTCTGAAGTGGCTCACACCTTCTCAGCAGTTAGGCAAAATTGAATTTTGTGGCCTTAAGGTTACGAAAAAACGAACTAAACGATGCTTCTTGTTTGGAAATAAGATGTGGTGCAGCTGTGAAACCTTCCTCCTCCAGCAGTCACTTTTAACTCTGCCCCATCTGATCTCTTTCTCAGGCTCTCTAGCAGGAAAAGCTCTTGGGTTGTCTTGTGCAGGCAATGTAGTTGGTAAGAACTTTTCTGTCCCTTTCTGGAATCATTTTACCCAGGTTAGGCTCCCACCACAGACAGCTGCCTGGTTTTCCTCAGCTTGTAACTGGTCCAATTTTTGTGTACAAAACTGCTGCCTTCTCATTAACTACACCAATGTTGAGAGAGGGTGGGCACATTTTAATTTCATGAAGGTGGAGATTACTGGTGCATGAAGCCAACTGTTGGTGTCAGCCCCCAGCATCACTTCTAGAAGCGTGGTTATAGTAAAAAGAAAATTGTTGCTCTTCTGGTTTTTATAGGAGTTGCTGATCATATGCAAAATGTTAATGAACTTAATTATTACGTATTTCCCCCATTTAATAACCAGAATGTGCCAGGATTTTGGCTGCTAAACACTTCATGTGGTTGTAAAACACTACATAAGTGGATGTCTAGTGAGAAAAAAGTGTTTTGATCTACAGTGAATGAAATCTGAAGCAAATGAAAGTTTGATCAAAGTGAATGAAAGGACTTCAAAGTAGAGCAGGGTAATGCATTTTCAGATTTCCCAGCCATTTTATTGCTACACTGGTTATCATAGCAGTATCCTTGCACTAACTTGGCTGTAGTTACAGATTTGTTAAGGGGTGGTAAATAATTTTTTTTTTTGTTGGAATGTGTTTAAATTGGGTAATAAAGCTATGATTATAGGTATGAATGCCTGTTCTTACTTAAGTTCTAACTCCAGAGTTTTAACACTGATGCCTTATTAATTCCTGCTATTGAATTTTACATCAGCAAATGCATTTCATGTTGTCTCTAAAATACACACTTTTCTTTCAAATGAAGCCGGTTTTTCTGCATGTAAGAAAGATGTTCCATCAGATAAATGAACCAAAAATGTTTTTTAACTTTTCTTTAGCCTTTTACCCTTTTCCTTCCGAATAGAGAACATTAGGTCTTAGAACTTCAGGTTCTAGGGAACACATGAATTTTCCAGTAGCCCAGAATGAAGCAATTATGCTGTCTCAGTCCAAATGTGACACACAAGAAGGTACAATTTTCTTAAATTATATTTCTGTTAATTACTCTGAACCTTTCTAACTAAGCTGTGAAAGCTAACTTGATTGCTCTCAAGTACAAAATTTGGCATAAAGCCAAGATGAAAATGTCTTCTGCTTCTTACTTGAAGAAGGAAACTTTAGAAAAATAAACTGACAGTACCAGTGAAGTAGATACATCTTCTGTCTGAACCTTCTCTTATTTGGTTTAATCTATCAAATTGCAAAACCATTTCCATTCAAGCACCTGTCATCTTACACTTCTTATGAATAATTTCTTTATAATCTGTTCAGAAATAACAATAACTACTGTTAGAATAGAATTTAATGATCCCAAACTGAAAAGTTTTAAATAATTTCTTATTCACAATTTCTCTAATTATTCTTATTAACAAAACTGCTGAATATTGAGATATTGTTTAAAGTAAAAGTGTTAACTTGTTTACAGTTTGGTTTTTCAAGTGATAAATGTTTATGTAGTGATTATGTGTCTTTGTCTATCTCCTCAAAAAACTTCTGTCTTCAGTGACCTTGCTGACCTGTAAACCAAACTTGATGTTTCAGAATGTGAAGCTGCTGAGGTTTTGTCCAAATCAGAAGCTAACTAGAGAAGAGGATCCAGTGCTCTACTCTGTGCACTGAGGGAGGAACAGTAATAATTCAGAGCCCCATCCATTTTAAGAGGCAGGAATCAGATGCCTCAGTCAAGATGTGCATATGAGGTGATCTCTCAGTGCTTTGACAGCTCCAAACCAAAACTGGCATGTGCTGACATTGAGTCAAGGAGAAAGGAACATCAGAAGAAACAGGGAAATACTGCGAGGAAGAAGAAGAAAAGGCAAGAGCAATAGGAGGGTGCTGAGTGTAGTAAAAGTACAGAGGAAGTGGCCGGAAGGTACAGATATAAATTCACAAATAGGGAGGCTTCGTGTTGTGCTCTTTGTGGAGGAACCCTCAAGCACTCTGAATCACACTTGGTAAAATCAGATAAGAGGAAAAGCTATGCACTCACTTGAACAGCAAAGCATCTTTACTTTCACATGGAGCATTAGGTAGAATAAGATTTATGTAAGCAAAGCTTTATTAAGTAGTTTAAAACGTGTTTCATATACATTTTAGCGGGTTTTTGGGCAGCTGAAGTGCAGACTAAAAAATGTGATTTACCGTTGTAGAGGGGAAATGAGACTGATGGATGAATGTGTGTGCAACATTTATGATGTACTGTCCACAAGGCTGATGTGTAGGACAAAGCAAAGTCACTCAGATTTTATTTTGTAGGAGAAATAGTGCTGTGTGTTATTTTAGTCTCAGGGGCAGGGTCGTTCCCCAGTAAAAAGGAACTTCAAAGGTGCCTGAGTTTAAGAGACCATGGTTTGCCATACTGTGCCTTGTTCAGAAAGTGCTGATGTTGACAGGTACAAATTTTCACGGTGAAAATGCAAAAACTGGACTGCCGTTTTAACAAAGTGCATATTATTGTTAAAATATCTGTTAGAATATATACTGACTCAGAATAAAACCTTAGAGATCCTATTTACTTAGCATCCTAGTAGAGTACTAGTATAAATCTGTGGACATTTTCATGGTATTGAAGAATAGACTTTTGTGTAGGATAATAGACTCACGTGTCTATTTTCAAAACCTTATTGAGGAGGAAAGGAGATTTGTGTTGATAATACATGGATCCTGTTACCTGGCAAGTCAATTATCTACACTTTTAAAATCAAATAAGTCCTCTAAACAAACTAAAGAGTGTTCTCATCACCTGCCTACTAAGATGCGTTATACATTTAAAAAATAACAGTAATGCACTGTTGTGTCAGTGAACCATCAATCCTTGGTTTAGCCACTTGTTGACTGTGGGAACTGCATGAATATCAGGCTACATGACTACAAAAGAACACGCAATTGTAAAATATTCTGCTCTTCAAGAATCCTCTGAAGCAGAGAATGCTGATTGGGAGGTGCAAGAGCTTGATGTCATCTTGCAATAAATAAATTAATATCCCTTTCACTGGCTGTGGAGATGAAAAACTTAAATATTATTTTGAAATCAAGGATGATTTTCTTCCCATATTGATATTTCAGAGAGGAAAGGACCATAAGAATCTTACAGAACATCTCCAAAGTGTTAATGCAACGTTCACAAACATTGTACAATAAAAATAAAAGGGACTGTACTGTAAATTTGTACAGTGATTCTTACTCTGAGGGTATAATTGACCCGACCTATAGGTTTCCATACTTAGTCTAGAAGTCTTTCCTAAAAATGAGCTTGTATAGAGTCAGAATTCCTCTGTCCTCTCTGTGCAGTGGGTTAAATCTGGAAAACTGTGCTCCCTCTGTTATTCGTCTTCCTGGTGCTGTTTCAAGGTACCCGTGCACATACCCAGCTCTGTGAAATACGTGTCCTGGACACCTGGTACTCAGCAGCAGTTAATCTCTTTTACAGATCTACTCCTACAGGGCTAAATCCACTTCTTGGCATAAATATAGCCGTGTGGAGAGGACTAAGGTGGGGAAGGGATCGAGCAATGCTAAAGGAATTGGACCAAAGGGGCCTTAAATGTGGCATCTAGGACTATATGAGAAATAAGAGCTGAGCTAACTACTTACATTCTGTCAGATTTTCACAAGAGAAAAGCTAGGACTAGAAATTGAGGGTCAGCAAATTTGCAAAAGCTTTTGTTACCAACGTACCTAAGCATGTAAAAAAATGTTCCATACTTCATAGTGGAAGGAATCTCTCCCTTCCTTTCTGATGTTAAGAAGAAGTACAATATCATTCAGGTGACTTACTAAAAGATCAGAGCCAATCTCGACACATTTCCACTCTAATATTAAATATTTTCGGACTTGCCTATGAAATCTTGTCTTACACCAGGAAATACCAATATCTCTCTGCATTACCAGGTTCTTTTCCTTTGCCGTCCTTCTTTTTTTAGTCTCTAAATTGGCCTTGTAACAACTGATGGCACACTAGATCATAGTCCAGGTTATGTTTCAATGCAGGCTGCACTGTGCCACTCATAGCAACTCTCACCACCAAGATGTTCTGTGCTAGACAATGAGCCTGAACCAAGTTCAGGTGGAGGCACTCTGGCAACTAATGAACACCTCATCTGGTTCAAATTGTTGGACGTTCTCCCCATCTTTCCTAGGATGGTACAGGGAGAGGTCAAGCATTCTCACATCTGTCACAAATTCTTCCACCTCTCACATCTCAGCAGTCAAAGGCAGCTACATGGCGTGTGGGAACTCAGTATATCCATTGCAAATTTCCAGAGCTCTGTTGTTAGACTAGGAGCTCTCCTGATCCATGTTTTCTGGACAGTCCAGTGGTCTATAGGTTCTCAAGCAAACACTTCTCCCTCTCATTCTGCTTGCTCAGTGGAGCCCTCGCCACAAGAGAGAAGCACAGCTGGAGTGCCACATTTCTGCCCTGCATTTCCCAGGCCAAGTAATTACATCAGCATGGGAAATTCTTCCATGGAACTGATTCAGCTTAAAAGATCTGCTTATGATCTCTAGATGCCTGTCCCTGCCTAGACTATCTACCGGTGTTCACCATATTGCATTCCCAATACAGTGCTCACACTAACAGAAACTCACAAGTGGATTCAAGCTCACATCTCCAAACACTCCCTTCCCAAGAGCTTGCTATTTTTAGCAATCATTTTAAGAGCAGTGCTGCTCTACCATGTCTTTGTGTTTGAGGCAATGTGGTCCTGCTGCAGGGAGTCAGGGACAAGCAAGGCTTTTTAGAACTGCACTGCACAAACTCAGCCCTGTTAGTGAAATTTCTGTTATTAACACATCCATGACATTGGCCCCAGTGGAAAGTATAAACATCAAGCCTGAAGGAAATTTTCCTGCCACTGCAACTCCTGCTGATGCTACTATTACTACCTCTGCTTGGCAGCAGTAGCAAGGCATGGCTGTGAAACAAAGGAAGGCAAGGTCAGAAAGGAAAAGCCTTTACCAACACTATCCTTGAACAAGTGCTGTCCCAGACTGCATTGAAATGCCTGGTGTGGTGCCATCTGCTCCATCTTCCGGAGAGGGACCATTCAGAAGAAAGCAGAGCAAATGACAAATGAGATAAACCAGTCAGTCATAAATTCTTGATTGTTTTTTCTCTTTTTCTATTTTAACTCTATTTATATCCAGCATCATTTTTTTCAGTCCATTCAATTTCTTTTGCTGAAACGTTTTTCATCTTCTGAATCAGAGCTCTCTTGATTAGGGCTGCAGCTTGTGGCAATGGTGTCCTACACCTGATGAGCCACTTTAACGCCTGTCCTGCCTCTGGTGCCTGTGGTGCTGGAAAACTTCTCTCTTTTGTAGCCGTGGATTAGCCTGCCCAAGAGCTCCATGTAGCTCCAAGGCTATTGTTGTTCACCTGGATATCCTTAGTTCAGTTTCCCCTCATCCTTCTATGTGACAGCTGCTCTTCCCCAGCCTTTTGGCCTGCAGAAACAGCCAGTGGTACCTAAAGGTCAATCAAACAAAAGGGTGCCCCGAAGTGTTATGTCCATGTGCTCTTTCTCTCCTTGAGAGTCATGTATGAAAATAATGTGCTCTTTGGCAAAGATGGAGGCTTGCCATGGGTGTTGCCCCCAGCCAGACTTTCCTGCCTCTGTATTTATCTGTCGCTGCTCACTAGACAGGGCATCTTTAGTTGTCGTGGAAACTGACGTGCCTCATGTGAGCCCAGTTGGGTCCCCCATAAATAGAAACTTCCCCTTGCTCTGAGTACTGTCTCCCACCAAACTCTGTATAGATTTTCCTGATTCTTTTTTTTTACCTGATTTGTAATTTCAATGAAGTCCATTAGGTTTCTCTCTTCTTTATAGTTGCCTCTTGTACTGTTGCTGATCTTGACACCAGGTGCAGGAACATGCATAATTAAGAGATTATTATCACGTTGAGAGGTGCCTTATTCAAGAGCTGCCCAGCGGGTCCTGGCATTACAAAAATTAGTGGCTATATAAAGATCAAATGCTTATTGCAGCTGTCAGTATGGGAGAGCTGAATGACCAGTTTTAGCTATGGTTTAAATGCACAAAATAACATGTATTCCCATGGAGAATCTGTACAAAGGAAGCAGTCCAAATCCATAGCTTTTTGTGGACATCTGAATATAGCTGCCTGCATGGGAGAAGACAGCAAAAGTGTTTCTTGATGGGAGAGAGGAGTTTAGGTGAGCATCTTCCAAACAGCAAAACACTTGAATCAGTGCTAGTAATCTACTTTTAGAGAGGTAAATTGCACCCTGACTTCCTGTCCCTCCTGTGATCTCTAGGTGTTACTGTGCTATAAATAATAATAGCACTTCTTTTGACAAGGGAAGGAGGTTGAGAAATTAACTAGGAAAAAGACTGATTTTTTTTCATCTTACAACATATGGATGATCAAGATGGGGAAGAGAATGTGCTGAACTTGGAAGATTTGTGTGAAGCTGTGGTTCCACTCTTCCCTGCAGGATTTGTGAGATTTCTTTTCCTATACAGAAGTTGGCAGATAAAGCAGATAAAGTAAAAATTAAAGCACAATGACAGGCAAATTTGGAGAAATTTGCATAGTAACTGCCTGGCTAAATTTTGCCTGTGAGATCTATAAATCTGTCACTTCCATGAACAGAAGATTCTCACAAATCATTAGCCAAAAACTGAGAAAGACATCACTTATTTTCACAGAAAAAAAAAAATAGATGCAAGAACAATTTAACTATCTTTCCAACCATGAAAAGCAATCCTACCTTCTCAGCCATCATTTTGTATGGCTGTGTTCATTGACATAATAGAAACAAAAATCACTACGTCTACTAGAGATTGATATTACACAAACTTTTAAAAGATGAGATTATCTTCAGAGCGGGTTTTGTTATACCCTCTCAATAAACTCTTTGATGGTAATTCAGGCAATTTTGCATAAAACTCTGTAACACCTTAGCACAAAGCATTAGTAATAGTTCAATATACTTTATCAAGGAGAGACCCTCACTTCTCAAACAGGCTGTTTTACCTGCTCAGAATTTAACAACTATAATATATATGATATAATAAATCTACTGTAAACTCACAAGACACCCAGGATAGAGCTTCATGAATTAATTTTCCATTTTATTTCTACTATAGAAACCTTAGTGACACTTTTAATTTCTTTGGACAATGCTCTCATGAATCCAGAACACATCTCTGTCTTACTTTTTATTGCAGAGTCTATTTTATTTAAAACCGACTATGATGCAGGACAGAAATTGCACTTACATGCAAAAAAACTCAAGTTAGCAAAGATTGTGCAATTTCTGAAATTGCGAATAATTATGCATTATATGTTATAGCCATCAATATTGAAAAATGTTAACTGATTTTATGAAAACTATAGAGACTTTGGATTTACACCTTTACAAAATGAGTACAATCCAGCCCACTTGCTAATGTGCTTTCACTTCAGTACTTGAATTCTTTGCTCCTATTTGCTCACATTATGAGTTTATTACCTATAGTGCTAAATACTCATATTCCTGGAATTCTAAATGAAAGCTGAAAAAAATATCATTGATGACGTAATTGGCAGAGCAATATTAAATGCATGCTACTCTTTATATAGATTTTATCTTGCTTTAAGTGATGGTGCTTCAGGATAAATTATTTTAACTATTTATCCTCATACCTGCACTGTCTGTTACTAAGAGCAGCAGGGCATCTTTTTGAAAACTCATCTGTAAGAAGAAAGAATAATTCCATGGATTGATGGACATTCAATACACAGGATTAATCCAAATTACAGATTCTTTCTCTAAAATTTTGAGGAAATATTCCAACCATATTTAAGACTTTATTTATGTCTATGTTTGTTTTTTTCACACAAGTCCCAGAATTATTCTTTTTCCCATTATTTCCTCTTAACTCTTAAGGATTCTTTTGTAAGATGACTGCTATAGAGAGAAACAACAGAGTAAGACTTGTGTTGATGGCTTATATGAGCACTTAAAACTACAAAACAAGGCTTTTCTTTTTTCTTTTTTTTTTCAATGGGGTGAAAGAAAATTAGGATTAGGTGTGCTAAACCTTCTATTTTTCTACACTTCTTCACCTTTCATTAAAAGCATTTTGGCTGAAAGCATTCTTATAATTAAAATGGAAGTAAATTCTGATATTTTATGGGAGGTTTAATCAAGAGAAATTTTGCTATCACCTATTTGTACTGAGGAATAAAAAGGTGTGCTGCCCCCACTCATCTCTGGAAGAACAATTTTCAGACCTGTCAGGTTTGAAGTTCAGACAATACTGAGTAATCTATTTTGAGTAGTAAACCAAGGAGAATAAAGTATCTCTCTGTGTATGCCTATAGATACAGAATGAAGTATTTGTAGCATGTGTTCATGAAGACTGAACTAATTTTACTCAAACCTTTAGAAGGACATTCACCTTTCAGCATGGCTTATACACGGAAAAGGTCATCTTATAAGAAGATTTTATGTGGAAAATGAACAGCTGCAAGTAGAATCTTTAGCAGTCAAAATAGTAGCCAGAGATTTATGCCATCTGGATTTAGTTTAATGGGAAGATACATCAAAATTTCCAGAGTATGTTGATGCTGAATTAAATCAAAAACTTTCTGTGGCAGGAAAAATGCATGTACAAGTTCCTATGGATCATGAGGCTAGTAAACATTATGGAAAGATAGATGATTTCCAGAAATAGTGAAGAATCATTTAGCATTTGGAATTTTTTGTGCTATACAGATTTTGCTCATTTTGTGAGATCTGAAGTTTCTCCCCTATGGAGTTTAACTCAGGCTTGCAAGATCAACACATGTTTTAGTACATTTGTCCACTTTCCTAGCTTTTGAAAACTCTGTTAGAGGGGCCCATCAGGGGCAACAGCTGGTTATTTGGTCAGTTTTACTTCTTCCTATGAAAATGGTATTTACAATAAAAGGCATTTCCCAGGAATTCTGCAACAAGTTTCTCTTCTTAGTAGTATGCATAATTCTGCAGGCCAAACCAATCTGGATCTTTCCATATATTTCTTCCTGAATTTATAAAAAAATATTATACACAAGGCAGCCTCCTTGAAGTGAAATGTACTCCCTTTCTTCTGTTTAAAATATGAAAGCAGGAAATTAATTTGCTTTCTGAAATTTGTGTGTCAGATGAACAGCAAGGAAAAGGACAGGATAGACCAGTCCTCATCAACCTGAATCTTGTGAAAGTTTCTGTCACTGACATACAGGTGAACAAAACTGAAAGCTGCAGAATATCTCTCATTAAAGCCTTGGATCTACTCTCATGTTAATTGCTGTGAATCTGAAAAAGATGAAAAGCGGAATTATTAAAAAAAAAAAAATTGAGAAACAAATCAAGTCTCATGGGTTGATCCTATAGTCTGCATGAAGCCCGCTGCCATTAGAATTTTTTATGAAGTTAACTCCCATGAAATCACTTCAATGTTTTCAAAAATCAGGGTTATTGGACCAGTGAAAAACAACAGCCCTTCCGCCTCATGCACAGACTACGATAAGGAAAACTCACATCATTGTGCTATCAATAATAAGGAAAAAGAAAACAGAAGTATCCAAATCTCAGGAACAGTTCGTCTTGAGGCCAACTTCTGTCTACCCCTGGCTTACATTTTGTCTTGCAATAGCTCTTCAGGCTTCTGGGTACAGACTGCTGTAGTACCTGGAGTGACTGGGGGAATGCAGTGGTGGCTCGGGGCAGAAGTGCCAGCTGGACCCTTCTGTGTGCTGGCATTCATGTCTGCAAGAAACTGCAAGTGGCAAATGGAGCCTGTAGGGCAGGAGAGGCAGGTGGGCAGACAATACCTTGCACTGAAATTTGCTGGAGAGCTTAAGCAATGCAGAGAGGTATAATGGGGGTGTGATTTTTGCTGAAGAAAGGGAAGGCTGTGGGAAGAGATGCACAAAAGTAATCATACTTTTGAAGGATTCATACTAGTCACCATTCAAGGCTATTAGCCCAGAGAATTAAAAAATGTCAAAGAGAAATAAAAAACTTTGTTTAAAATACTTGTGAGTGTTTTGTGCTGTTTTTTAATGCATAGGATCTTTTGCTGCCATTCCTGTCTAACTGGAAATTGATGAATGGGAAGTCAGATACTGGAACTTTTATTACAAGAACAAATTCTCTCACTTGTCTGTGTTTACAGATCTGAGGCTGAAAAAAATCTCCCAAGATGTTTATAATAGAAGATATCCATTATTTTCCTAGTTACAGCCAGAATTCTCTCTGTCATATATATCTGTCACAGTAAATTAGATTGCTCTTTCTGCACCTTGCTCAGGGGTCTTACTTGGAGCCCATGCTTTTCTTCCCCATATTCCTTCAACCTCCTTTTATTGCATCTTCAGCTACATTAATACGCAACGTATTTACACCCTGCTTTTCCAAAAAAGCAGTAAGTTTATTTTCTCTAGTCACTTGAAGATGTCCAATCATTCCAACGTTTAAAATTCTGATTGGCTTTCAGAAGTTTTCAAAATCATGTTCATTTTCCGTAACAATGGATATAAAGAAGCAATTAGTTCTCTTGTTCTCTTTGCAGGCTTTATGTCTTTTCACACAGCTCTTACTTTGATCTGTAAAGCCACCATTCAGGTCTGTGAGCCATCAAATGCAGAAGATTATTCTTGTCCTTCAAAATGGGCATGATCACATTTTTCTTTCTTTTCTTTTCTTTTAAGTATAACTTAATGACTTGTGGTGCCTTAAGATGTAATAACTTCGGGAAGTTTTATTTTTCTCTTTAGCCTTGTGAAAGTCCCCCCCCAAAAGTTCCAAAGCAACTCTGTAACTTTGCTAGACATCCTTAATGAAAGCTGAGGATCCACAGTAGAATAATTAATTTGTTCAGAATTATACAATATATGTACACTTCAGCTAGATTTTGGATTTTCTTAGTCTAAAGTGTTTTCTTTCTTACTTAAAGGTGTTCCTTATATACACACATCAAATGGATTGCTGTACCATCAAAAAGCTTGAGTTTTTTTTCCATTTTCAGTTTGAATGGCTTCTCGATAAGCTGGATTTTTAAGACTTCTTGTTTTCCACCTTTCTGGTAAATAAAACCTCTACACAGAATTAAAAGGTAAAGGGCTGTACATTGCCAGTACAATTCATATGTCTTCCTGAAACTAATTTTAACTAAATCAGGAACCACAACTGACACAGGAAAGCAGTCAGCATTTGATACATGTTAAAGTAAGAGCAGTAAAAAAGAAAACACGGAAGTGTAGATAAAAAAGGTAAAGAAAATCAAAACCACTTCACATCTCTGAATTATTATCTTGAAAAGTACTGTACTGCAAGTAGGAAAGGTGAATATTTTTAGAAGTTTAATCAAATTTAGATCCTCCTTGCAATGTTGTTAATGCTAATTACTTGTTAAGCCATTTCTGAAAGTGTTCTTAGACATCACTGTGTATTTCAAGTAATGAGAGGAGACTGTTATAAACAGGGATAAAAAATGATGTTGCAGTTTCCTTAAGCTTCTACCAGCTTTAAAATTGCATGTAGACTAATCCTGCAAGGTGTCATTCAGGGAGCTGAACAACTTGGGCTACTTTAGAAACAGAAATGAAGTTGTTTCTGGTTTCAGCTCCAGTGTATTTATTGAATTAGTGTTTCTGCTGCAGAGACCCAATGGCAGGTGCTCATATGGGACTCTATGGGTGCACTGCATGCAGCACATCAGTAGGCTGCTGCTGTGGTAAGACTGCAGAGGCATTGCAGTCTTGCTGCTATCGTTGGTTGTCATGGCCACAAGTAATATACAATATGAAGCACAAAGATTCAGAGTTTTTTTAAAATACCACCTTTTCCCAGATTTTTTTCTTTTTTTTTTTT
>QWTY01009924.1:16378-41573 GCA_008033365.1 Pseudorectes ferrugineus
TTTTTTTTTTTTTTTAAACAAGATCTATGCATGGTTATAGAAAGCCACTACATACAATAACAGTACATTTGTAACTTCTTGTGCTGCTTAAGGGATGCCAGTACCTACATGGATATATAACATCCAGTGACTAATTTTGCAAATAGTTGCATTTCTTTTATACATTTGCTACTGGCATGTGTGTATTAGATTCCTATGTGTACAATTGGATTCAGGTTGCTTGTTAATCAATTTCTTCAGTGACAGACATTATTAACGACAAGTATGAAGTGACATTTTCACTACCAGCAACTTTACATTGGTGCTGAATGTGGAATTTGAAAGTCATAATCAAAAACTGAAAGAAAATAAACTAAGGATAGATTAATAGATAGAGTTAATGAAAATTGAATTAGCTAGTAATTAAGAGTTATCCAAAATACATGCACTTATTAAATGACTGAAGAGAAACTTGTTGTTAATGAGAATTTCTCAGACAAGAGTTATTCTTTGGTTAATAGAAATCTAACCATCCACGCAGATGGGCTGTATGTCGATTGCAGGTTGTATAAACAGCGTGACACATGGATGATATGTGTAATATTTTATTGCACCACAAGAGGTCACACCACATTTATAAATCTATGCAGTGGAAAAATGGATAATGGTTCTATCTGCAACAAGGTGAAGTTAAATCTCATCCACTAAGTAAAAGACAAACAGAACAAATTGTAAAACAACAATAAGATTTTTTTTTTCCTGTTAAAACACTCTCAGCCTGCGTGGTCTGCTGTGAGCCGTATCCAAATAGCCTCTCTCCTACACATTTCATGCTGAAGGGAGGGAAAAACATATGCTGAGCTGTGGTACCTTCTGAATCATTACCAGCATATGATGTAACCTTGGAAGAAGGACAAGATCAGACTCCCCGTGGCATGGTGGGTAACATTATCAGATGATATACGATGCATTGGGTGGGACTACAGTGATCAAATAAGCATGTTTGGCAGCTCAGTGAGAAGTATTAAAGCTGAGTTAGATGGACAAATTGCTCCTAGTTCAGCAAAATGATAGACACAAAAAGATTTTTATTTTGCAGAGATTACAGCCTGAATTTGTGAGACAAGATCACTTCATAAAGATACTATTCAGAATTTTTAGCAGAAGTTGCAGCATGAGGCAGTGATGTAATTCCTGATGTTTTGTGTGGCAGCAATACCCCTCTGTGATTCCTGTTTGCTCTCACTAACTCTGAATGAAGCAGAGCCAAAAAATGGAAGGAGAGTGGCAGATGGAGGAAGCTGGGAAATTAATGCAGTGCCACCCTGTGACAGGGCAGGACTGGAACAGTCTTGCTGCGAGGAGAAATAGGCTTGGGAGGAAGTATGAAGAAACTGGTTCTTCGTTGTCTGCCCTAAGGCAGACCTGCATGATATTGCACTGGTGGGGAGATGGATGCCCATGCCTCACTTCTTCCATCACTAACCCTTCCTTCTGGAGGGCTGTTGGATCACATCATGTGAAGTTTATTTCTGAGTAATTTTTCTACTTTCCAAGCTCTGTCTGTAGTGGAGAAATGATAAGACCATAATTGTTTAACACCAAATAGCATATCGTTTATATAATTTAAAACTGCCTAATTATGTGCCTAGCTTACAGGTTATTATAACTTCAGTAGTGTCCTTTGGGTAAACAAGTCTTCTTTCACTCAGGTAAACACATAATTAGCAAGGAAGGAATAACACTGAGAATGAGCTGACCAGTAGTCATTTTGGCTCTCTTCTCAGAATTTAAATACAAATGCTATTTAATGAATAAATAATTTTTGATTCTTGTATTTTTTCTCGTAGGAACTCACACAGCTTCTAGAGAAAGAATAAGTATATTTATCTCTGTTTTATGGACAGAAAAACAGAACTAAAAGCTAAAACTGTGTGGTAGTTTGGGCCAAATTCGGAGGAAAATCTCCTCTGATATAAAGCGAGTCACGAGGAATAAACTTCCTCCTGTCATGAGGAATAAACAGCCCCAAAAGACAAAATCTGTTTCAAACTCATAGCCTGAAATAGCTTACCAAGTTTCTTTTGTAAGTGCAGTCCTCTCTACTCTAAGAAAGGTCACACATAGCTAATGTCAATTATCTTCTGTTTTATATTGTTGGTTATGTTAGCTTTGACTTAAGTTTGTGTACACAAGCTGTGCCCATTGCTGCTCTTCAAAGGAGCATGGGAGAGACTACAATTAAATCTGTTTTTATGTTTCAGTTTTTAAAGTAACTTCTCAGGATCACAGACTCTGGGACATTTATTGCTTACAGCAGAGGGATAGTATTTTCTGGAAGTACCTGATATTCAGTAAACTTTAATGTGGTTGGATGAACTCTCTCTGTGATTTTGAATGAGTTATTTAATACCTTTACACATTCATTTCCCCCATTACCTCATTTTTTTTCTGTGGAAGATGTTTAATACTTCTGTGATGGTTGGGGGAAGGAGGATAATTGGTATATACACAAAATAATAAACTGCCACGTTGACAAAACTGACACTCCTCTCCAAAGACAATTTATTTAAAAAAAAAAAAAAAAAGGAAGAGAGAATTAAATTCCTAAGGCGGAGGGAGGACTGTTTGTTAGAGAAAAGCAAGGGATTGAAACAGATGGGAAGAGGGAGAATGTGGCACATCCCACAAGCCTTATGCCAGGGCAAGGCTGTAGATGGAGATTGCGAATATTCCTCTCTGCAGAGAGCCTGAAAGACCAAACAGACCAATTTAAACTTAATCCTCCACTTAATCTCAGATCTTCAATATGATGAGGAGAGAGTGTCAGTAGCATGATCATTATTACATAAGATTTCAGGTAAATATTGTGCCTTGTTTCCAACAGTTGTCAAACAATGGAGATATTTTCATGAGAACAACTGAGATGCACGGATAGGAGGCTTTGGGAAGTGTTTATGTAAGGCTCTTGTGTGAGGAAGAGAGGAACAGCATAAATAAATGGCACAGGGAGGATATGAGTTCACTTTTTGCATGGGAAACCCTATAAAATCTGTGGTTCAAGAGCAGCAGCAGCCTGACAGTAGACACCTTTCACCTCCATTGGTGACCAGATTCAACATACGAACAGGTTGCAAGCAAAAGTGTTAAAATCAAACCTAATTAGACTAATTCACTCCGAACAATTTCCCAGTGAGTATGGAGACAAAAGGACAGTGAGCGCTCTCATAACAGTGGCTTCTATTCGTTAATAAGCGTGTCTTAACTACATGGATCATTAGAGAAAGAAATCAAGGGAGTAATGAGTAGTCTGATACCAGGATCTTCCTGACGTGCTTTGAGATCCTTTCTGTTGCCCAAAGTGCAGGGAATGTCTAGCACTCTGCAGTGATAGTCCATTACCAACCTTTATTTAAACATGAAACCATTTTAAAAGCTAAAATAACATCAGCATCTGGCACTTGAAGAAATCTCCTCTGAAATCCAGATATGTCTAAGGTTTTCGAATGTAACCGGTTCTCCAGACTATGCTGCTGATAAATTATAGACGACACACACCTACACTTTTCAACAGTAGATTGCAGCAGCTCCTTCTGTGCCTATTTTTATTTTCCTTATTTCAAGGTCTACTGTTCTTTGTCACAGTTACAAATCCCTAAGTAAAAGTAACAAAGCTGAGTAGAATTTAGAATATTAGACAAGTTCAGGAGAGACAGATAAAACGTATCATAGAGGTGAATTAATTATTAAAGCTTAATTTTTGAAATGTTTAGAAGCTCTCTGTGTAATAAATTATCCCTCATGGTTTACCAGAATGAGAAGTAGGATGTTTTGGCATGCAAGAATGAGTGACCTCTGAATTACCCTGGGTAATTTAAAAACCAATTTCAATCTAAATTCAGTTCCTTGATTTTGCTTAGTACCTGATTCATGCATACAGTCCCTCAGAGGCTTAATACAACCTGTCAGCTGCATGAACTTATGTGTCTGCAAAGTGAGGACCCTGAGTTCATGGGGCTATTTTGCCATTTACAGAGCTCTTCTGTGGGGTTATTTAGAGTAGGAAGTTCAATATGGTTGACTTTTCCTGTGAAGAGGCTCTCTGGCAGCAAAGGAGTTTTTTAAGAACAAGATCCTATATATACTGGCAGTACGTTACCCTATTCGGCCACGCAGAGTGATTGCAAATGTTTAACCATTCTGAACTATTTTAGTTCAAAGCCATTTTCACAGTTAGAAGGAATTGGACATTCTGAAGATGTAATAATTGATGATACTTTTCTGCAGAAGAATATTCAGTCACATGTTTCAGGGTTAGAGCTAATTTTCAGCTCTTTGAGAGAAGGATGAGACCAAAAGCTGTCAGAAAATTTCCACACGTCAGACATCAAAGGGCTCCATCATGCCCCAAGGTCTGAATGATAAATATAGTCAGAAGCAAGACATTAGGCTAGCAGGACCTTTTGAGCCTGGTGTGGGAGATCATCTAACAGATATCAATTACATTAGAGAGCGTACAATACCACTGACATGCACATAATTAATTTTAAAATGCATTTTTTCTCACATTGGTTGAGTGAAAAACTTTGGAAAGGGCTTGGAGCTTCGCATTGGAACACATAAATCCTCAGGCACTGATGAGTTTTGTTTGATGCTGTTTATTTAGTTTATTTATTCTCTTCTACTTAAGTGCAGGCTCTGTGAAGTTGCCATGCCTCTTGAGCTGCTGCAGATTCTTTAGAGAATAAGTGGTAAAAGAATTCTGGCGCACAAGCTAATAATACTGGCATTTAAATTACATAGCTGTAAATAAAAGTGCTTTGGACTGTGTTTTTCAGTGTCATAAATGCAATCTCACAGCTATAGGTTTACCACCGAGGAGATCTCTGCATGAGCAGAGAGATGTGAGAACGGAGATCTGAGTCCAGATGCTGAGGCTCAAGTCATCTTCATCACTGCTGATACTTGACTGCACTATGCCTTTGCATGGAACAGCAGCAGCACTTGTACTGCTCCCAATAGCTAGGAATGGATAACAGCTTTTAACTAATCCAGTCAAAACTTCATTTTCATAAAGCTCATATCTGAGTAAAGAAAGATCCCGCAGTGGGTAGACTTGTGACACATACTCCGAAAAAAGTGTGTCTGTAGAAAAATAAAACTTCATGCTCGACAAAGCAGGAAGAGAACAATCCTGAAGAAATAGAGTGGGCAGTCTTTTTTGAGACACAGTGTGAAAGAATACTTTGCAAAACCTTTTTCAAAACCAGAAGAGTATGTACATTTTGAAAACTACAGCAATTCAAATAAAAAGATCTTACCAATGAGTTTAATTCTTTTTTAAGTTTCCTTTGAATCATAATCTATCAGTACCATCCCAGTTTCAACAAGAAGAGTCTGAAACTGAACTCTTTCTTTGACATAACTAAATGCAAAAAAATCTCAACTTCTGAAGCATCTTCTGCTCTAAGGCTCTTACACCAAGTTGACATAATTCCTATGGTAAAAACTTTTGTGTTTAGAGGATAATGACACCTGTCTTCTGGGAATTACTTATAATCTCGGCAACAAAAGCAGATATATTTTAAGTGGTTTGCATGCCTTCAATACATTCACAAATTGCTGCTATACTTTTTCTTTTGCTTGAAACACATAAAATCTCTTCCTAGTTTGTTTTTATTAAATTAGATTTGTTATTGATAGGAACTTCGTTCCTGCGCTTTAAGTTGCCTAATTTCCTGACTACTTAGACAGCAGAAATGAAACATACTATTCTTCTGAGAAATTCATTAAGCTTTGATTTTTTTTTTTTTTTTTTTTTTTTGTATCTGTACTTGTGAACTAAAACAAAAACTAATCTAGAATTAATAAAATTAGTTTTTCATTGGAATGCTTTCTGGCACACTTTCTGTTAATTTAATCATAAAATATATAACATCAAGCTTTAAATCTGTATTGTTCAGCAATTGTAAAGCAATTAAAAATCTCCACAGAACAATTACAAATATTCATTTCTAAGACAATCTGTTTATAGAAAGATACAAGATACTGGCTTCACAGCTAATCTCAGGCATCCCAATGATCAGAGATGTTGATTTCTAACACTTACATTTAAATATGAAAACTGTAGCAAATCATATCACTGGAAATAAAAAATATGACTCAGAAGTTGCTTTTACTTCATTTTGCTTCCTTTATTTTGTCTAGCAGCAATAACCCAGCCTGTAAGAAAAGGATATATCCTAAGGACATATTTTCTAAGACTGAGGCCCCTGCGAGTAAAATCTGTCCTAACCCAGCCCAAACCTGTCCAGGGTGGATTTTCTAGGCCATTGCCAGAAAATGAAGACAGAGAGAACGGGGACAATCCTTCTTCCAACAGAGGCAAACAGTCCCTCATGCTCAGGGATGGGGACAGAAGTGTCACCAATGATTCCAAAAGCCCTACACCAGGGAGGAGTATGGTGCCATGAAACTGTACACCATGCAGCACCTCTGACATGTGCCTCTAACAGAGTCAGCTGTGTCAGTGCTCTGTGATCTGAGATGCGATGGCATGAAATCACAATCAGAAATCACAGAATATTCTGAGTTGGAAGGGACTCAGAAGGATCAACTCTTAAGTGAACGACCCATACAGGGATCAAACCAAAATGATCCCATCTGGAAGCCAAGTGGAAAAGTGAGAACAAGGCTCCCTTATGTGCAGTTCTTAAGACAAGGTTGCATGCTCTTAACACAGGTGTGTGTCAATGGGATTGCTTTTCTATTTGGCTACCTGTCTCAGAGTCCAGAATTCAGAGACAAAGCATGAATGTCTGTATGAAGATGTGCCCAAAACTTCTCCAAACATGTGTATATAGCACTTCAGCATCTCATACCACCACATTTCCTGCTGCACAACAATAATTTTATGCCTTTTTAGTAACACGTATATGTGGCAAGCACTACAATGTAAGAAAAGTAATGCTTTGGTTTTACTTTGGAATGGAGTTAATTTATGATTTAATAACTATTTAAAATCTTCCCATTTCCAAGTTACCACCAACCTTCAGTAGCTCTTAGGCCTTAGTGACCTGAGTGTACAGCTCTGTGCTCTACGTGTCTCTTTCATTAGAGACACTGACAGTGCTGGCAAGATCCAGGGAAAAAACCACAGGCCTGACCAAGATTCAGTCTAAGATTCTTTCTTTTATTCCCTTAGGCCTGGGTCAACAACTGCTGTCTTTGAGCAATTTCATATTCAGAAGAAACTCTGTCCTACTCTGACCTACACCAGCAATGACCCAGCCAACTCATCAGCAGACAAAACTGCTATAACCACCTCCACATGCTTTTGCTGTACAAACTCTTTGCTGTTAAGAACATCTGCTGCTTCTGTAGAATTTTTTGCATATTTTATTGCTGGGTTTGGCAAACATAATGCATACAATGGGTTAGGGAACTGCGTTACATGCCAGAAAATTGTTGTTAAAAAAGGGATATTTGAGGATGTATAGTGCCTGCCCTATTATTAGCTTTTAGCAGTAGATGATTTGTATCTCAAGCTATAATTGATGACTCCTGTAAAGCTAATAATTAAAATAAGCCATATTCACTGCTTCTAAAATTGAGTCTGTTAGATATTTAATCAGGTCTTGTACACGACCTTTGAAGGGTAAATTTATCCTCCCAAATCTTCCCTGCCATTTATTCATATTATTCATTATTTGTATTATTTATTACTTGTATATGCTAGTGACAGCTGGATATTAGGTGTTGTCCCAGCTTTGAAAGACAGATGCTCTGAGGAGTGTATTTGGACTCTGTGGAGCTAAGAGTCAAAAAAGAGACAAATTGCCAGGGCAAAATTAATAAACAGTGGGAATTTAAAACATATGTATGTACATGTGCCTGTATATGAATCAGCTAGTTCTGTGGAGGCTGCAGAACATTGTAATGGATTTTGTTTAAACAGGTGAAAAATGGTTTAGAAATATAATTATTCTATTCCCGAGTAGGGCTGTTTTTCATTTTTGTTGTTATTGCCTTTAGTATGCATTCAGTCCTTAGGGAAAATTGTATCTGAGCTGCTGCATTTTCATGTGTGCAAATAATGAACTAGCTTGAATATGCTGCTGGAGTTAGATTTGGTTTTAATGTGAACCTTAACATGAGAAGATCTCCAGTTCTAATTGTACCTTTAAAAGTCTTGAAATTTGCAATAAATTAATTTAGAATTTGAAGCAACACAAAGTAGGACTATGTCTTGGATTTTTGTTCATTAACTTTATGAGAGAATACTTTCAAAAAGAGTAATCCTGGAGCACTTTATTAAATTCTGCTTGCACTTTCATTCTCTATACATTGTCTCTGCACACTTAGTAGCACTTGATCAACTTCCATTTGCATCTGGTAACATTAAGATCAAATGTGCTTCCATTTCCAAGGCATGTCTCTAGTCCCATGGGTTTTCCATGTACAGTTAATAAATACATAGACTGAATCGCTTTTCTTTTTTTTCCCTCTGTTGCCTCTGCTTCTTTTGTCCATGACTGTGCCTTCTCCTTTTCTTAGTTGGACTTTTCCTCCTGGTGCTGGTGCTGTTAACAGCATTATTCTGAGCCCTAATGGTTCTTGCTTTTCTGCGTGATTACTCTTTTTTCTCTTCTTCTTGTCACAAGCCTTTGGTGGCAGCCTGCTCCTGTCTCTATTTTTTTTAGCTTGGATATATAATAAGAAAGAAATTACAAAAAAGTTAAGACAATTAGAAAGTGCTCATTATGTTCTGCTTTGATTATCCACTGCTTTAGACCATGCAGGCCAAATAGTGATCTCCAGAACCTTCAAAATATATCTCCAATGATGTTTTTTTAGAACATAGGTCTGGCAAATCTGGCCCATGGTAACGGTGTCCTTGCTTAATGGCTATTTTAGTATAAGCTCTTACTTACCCTTCCACTGACCACCAAATAAATTTTAGTCCAGATCCATCTGAGGGTATTCGTCATCTGCTTAAACACAAATCAGTCAAGCCAACAGGCAGGCAGAAGATTCTGAAAGTTAACTATTCAGAAATGCCAAGGAGAGGATAGTATTTAATACCTCAGCTAAATACAGCCCTAAATTTATTGCATTATGAGATAGAGGTTCACAGCCTGCAAGACTTTCACAGACTTGGATTCCTAATGAAACTTTTTGTAATAACAATTTCACAACTGAGAAGCAGAAGTTTACAGAGCTTTAAATGATCTAAGAGTAATTTTTCCTTCTCCCATATACTCTTCTCTTTAGGGTTTCTGCTTTCATTGCTAGTCCTAATTTTCCTGTGCACTTTTTTATGATTTCTTTATAAATATAACAAAAGAGTTTTCTTTTTTGGAAAGTTTAATATATAATTGATTCTGGACACATTGTTCTGTGACAGCAGAGGTTTGTGTGCAGCCATGCAATACTGGGATTAAGTCATTAATTCCTTTCATCAGTGAGCGTCAGGTCACATTAATTTCTGTTGGAGACTGAGACAATAGACAATTCATGAAATGCCTATACCAAATCCAGTTCTTAAGACTGATAGAATTACATAGGTGCTCTTCACTGCTCAGATTTTAATCTAATTTGTCATGACAAATGGCCCCATAACCATTTAGTGATATGTTTGCTCAGTCAAAATATGCTAAAATAGCCCAGAATTTGTCTAGATAATGCTATAATGCTGTAAAATTTAAACAGTGTTAAAACATACAATGGAAAATAAAACTTGTCTATGCTTTAAAATCAAATCTAAAATGATTCTGTATGCTGTTTTTTGTATGCTGCTGAAGTATTTTTAACAGAATGTTGTTACTATGGAATCTGTTGACCTCAACATTCTTTCATGTCACGCCACATGAAATCTATATAGCCTTCTCCATAAAGACACATTTTGAGTTTGAATCTCAGAAACACACCCTTGCATCTTCTCTACAGACCTCAGCCATATCTATAGAAAAATATTGATGGTTCCATCTCTTTTGTATTTACACAGATAGTTTTTCTGTTCATTATAAATGCAAAAGCATCTTCATCTTATTCCAAAGCTTTCGGTGACATCAGTCCAAATCTTGTGGACTTGCTACGTGATTATTTTCTCACAGAGCACAAACTCTCAGCTGTTATTCAGTCATGGTATTATATCAGTGCTCAAACGTGGTGTGCTATTTCAAGCTCAGAACACCTAATTTCACAAAGGCAACTGTACAACTAATAACCAAGAGCTTCCTGCTAAACAGGAGCACATGTCCATGGCTGAGCCAGGAACTCCAAGGACTCTGGACATTACGAATAACTGCAGCACAGTGGTTTTCCACTTTCTCCAGCACAAACCAGGTGTGCTCCAAACCCTCTCCCAGCTCTGTTGCCCTTCTCTGGACATGTTCCAGCCTCTTGATGTTTGTCTTGCAGTGAAGGGCCCAAAACTGGACACAGGATTTGAGGTGCAGCCTCACCTGTGCCTAGTACAGGAGGATGGTCACTGCCCTGGTCTTTTTTTATTTCTGAAACTTAAGTCAGAAACATGTTTCCAAATATTAAATCATTATTGTTGCTCATTGGTGAATTCTGTTTGATGATCGACTCCTTTTGACAATTTTTAACAATTAAATACAATACTCTTCATGAAACTGTAATAGGAACACTGGCATGTTGCATTACCCTTTTTCCACCCATAACAAGATGCAAGACACCTTATAACTGTAGTTGTTTCTCTTCTGCCGCATGAAACTTGTCCCATCAACTGTACATTGATACTTTTTGGTTACTGTCAACATTTTTTTTCTCCAGGTTTCTGCTTATACATATTTTATTTGTGTTTCACATTACAGTTTCTTCAGTACAACAGCCTGCATATTTCACAGTGAATAATTTTGCTACTCTTCAGGACATGGTGCTAACCTTCCCAATGCCTCTGTTTTATATGTCAGTCTTCACTGATGCTTGCTCCATTTGTCAGTTATTAATGAAGATGGAGGCTAAAACCTGACATAATATTGATTTTTCTAAGTGATTTGCTTGAAATGTGTCCAATTTGATTTATGGATGGTTCATGTTTTTCTTGTTTACTTGTCAACAAATGATGACCAATCATTTTTCTTCCTTTCTACTTAGCTAACTTGTATACTACAGTAAGGCCAGTATGCTGGAGCCAAGAACATATAATTCCTTTCTTTCAGCAGACACATATGTTTAATAGCTATAAGGACAGTTCTCCCCTATCAGAATAAAGTGGCATTGACTGTGAGTTGGTCTGTCTGTGTGATGTACAAACTAATTCACAGTGGGCTGCAATCACCACCAGAATACCTGGACAATTGTTGCCAGATTCCAGAGTCATTTCCACCCCTGACAACAGTTGTGGAGCCCAGGTAAATTAGGAGGCTGTTGCTACAGTGACCCTATCTCCAGCAACACAGCAAAAATAACCCACAGTAATATTCCTGAGGTCTTACAGTGAATTATTTATTATTGTAGCGAACCACAGTGGGTAGGGTGGGTAACATAAAACTTAACAGACACTATTTTTAGCACCCTGTTGTGTGTTGTCTATTCCTGCAACATATCTAAAAAGAACTCTGACAAATTAGGATGTTTTCAGGGCATGTATTTTGCCAGATTTTCACACTGAATTCAATAAATCTCCATAAAAATTCAGCACACTTTTATTTGCCCTGTTAAACTTTGATAGTAACTGACTCCAGCAAACACCATCATTTCCTGAACCTAGTTGTTTTTTGTGAATCAGTAATTGCCTCTTATTAACAAGTAGGTTTTATAATTTATGAATCAATTATTATTTTGTTTAACTTTACAGTTTGCTTTTTTTTTTGCATTCTGTTTTGAAATATCTGGGTTGGATTCAGCAAGTTCAGTTAGCTCTTAGAGGGATGGCCAAAATGAACTTGTACTTCTTTAAGATTTTAATGGACCAAACAAGACATTTTATTTTTACCTCAGTGTGTGTTCGGAAGCAGGTAAAAGCAGTGTAAATTCACAGGTAGGAGGAGGTGTGTTTGTTAGAAATTATAAATTGAACAGAAGCAGATCATTTATTTTCTGTGCTGTGTAAAATCAAAGGTCATCCTGACTTCAGTACTTTGAGATGGATCATAGAAGAGAGGCTAGTTATTAAAATAGATTAAACATCTGGGAAATAATTCTGTATTACAGAAAAGGGGAATGACAGAATGGTTATTTCTTCCACTAAGTTAGTTCCTTCAATTACTTTGGGGAGTTAACATGAATAAATAAGATATTGGATTTTAGTACAGCATTCAGATTCCACCATGTAATGAAAAGAAGGCCGGTGGTGTCCTGGGCTGCCCTGGGAGGAGTGGTGCCAACAGGTCAAGGAAGGTGAGCCATCTCTTCTATTCAGCACTGCTGAGCTCATAGCTGGAGTGCTGAGTCCAGATCTGGGCTCCCCAGTACAGAACAGACACAGAGAGTTGGACTGGGGACTCCAGCACAAGGCATGAAGATGTTAAGGGGTTGGAGGATCTCCTATACTGGGAAAGGCTGAGAGATTTGGGAGTGTTCATCCTGGAGAAGAGAAGGCTCAGGGGATCTCACCAATGTACATAAACACCTGCAGGGAGGGTGCAAGGAGGATGGATCCAGGCTCTTTCTAGTGGTGCCCAGTGACAGCACCAGAGGCGATGGGCACACACTGAAACACAGGAGGTTCCCTCTGAACATCAGGAAACTCCTTTTCTCTGTGAGGGTGACAGAGTGCTGGTACAAGTTGCCCAGAGAGGTGGTGGCATCTCCATCCTTGGAGATATTAAAAAACCATCTGGACATGGTCTTGGGAAACTGGGTCTATGTGGCCGTGCTGGATCAGTGAGGTTGGACCAGATAACCACCACAAGACCCTCACAACATTTCCATTTTTCTGTACTTCTGTCAACAATACAATTAAGCACTTTGGGTAGCTGAGTCTTTAGTGTAACAGCTTTTCTGGATTCTTCTCATTCCTTCTAATAGGAAGAGAAGTCCACAAAATTCTGTAATCCTGACTGGGAAATAGGCTATTTGCACATATCTGTACTCTGAGCTATTTGTTTAAGTGTTCCTACCTGTGAGCTACAAAAAAAACCCCAAAAAGCCAAACCAAACAAAAAATCACCCAAGCAAAAAAGGGCTTTCTTTGGATTCTATGGTTGTACAAAATCACAATACCTTCCTGCAGAACTAAGAGGAAGAAGTTTTTGTAAGCTTTTGCAATACTGCCTTCCAACTGTCTGTAACTACCTAATAGGTCAAAAAGTTCATTTCTGCCACTCTTGCACATAAGTTAATGTTATAAGAGTATAAAAGTGAGAAGAAACCCAGCAACAGAAAATAGACTTTGTTGTTTGGTGTTTAGCTTTCTTTTCCCAGAGCATTTGGAGATATTTTTGTACATAAGTCTCAAAATGTTGAAGCTTCTGTTTAGTTTATTCACTCTGAGATTTTGATAATACCATTTGCTTTTTAACGGCAATCCTTTAGCCCAGTTTGTATTTTCAGATTTAATATTCAATAAGAATACTTTTCAAGCCACAGGTTGAATGATTTTTCTTTTTCAGCTTATAATACAAGGTACCCTCTGACAGACAGAGAAACAGTGAAAGTAGTGCACATAATTATTTTTTGAAATGAGAGAATAATTCTGATTATTTGAAGTCAGTTATTTTTCTTATTGTCAAGAGTACTATTCGTCACCAGTAACAGTTTTTAATATAGTTAAGAAAAAACAGTTTAGCTGTATATGGATTTTTTTAAAATTAACTCTTTTAAGATTGGAATTACCAGTCTGTTTTTTTTTAGCTATAATTTCAGCATGGCAGCTAAAGAAAATGAAGCATACTAGCAGTGAACATAGGGTCACTTACATACAGATTGATTTTGCACTTCCCAAGTAACAGTCACCTTATTCCAAAAATAGTAGATGTAGCTTTCAAGGACAAGTTGAGTTGCGTAAGAACAAAGCTCTTACCCTGTGTATTACACACTACTTAGTTCAGTGTCTATAGGACCTTTCAGAAAAAAACGTGGACACATAAGGGTCTTATTCAACATCCAATGAAGCCACTAAAAAGATTTTATCAATTCATTGGTTTATAGCACCACATGCAATGGTTCCCAAATACTTAATATCACTCCAGTATGCATCAGATTTACAGTATCTGCTTTGTCTCAGTAAATGCTGCAAAATCCAGGTAGAAAAAGAGAGCAGAATGTCTAGAGAACCACTGATAAAATTTTTATTAAAAGGCATGGAAATTTTACTGTAGTTATTCATTAATAAGAACAAAGATCAGCAACCTGATTACTACAGCCTATTGACATGCTTCTTACCTTTAACTTTAGTTATTACATTGTGATTCTAAATGTTATTAATGCTGGAATTATTCTCATTCATAAGGTGTACAATCTACTTGTATAAATAATGACATTTACAGGTGTGGAAGAGTACTTGTCTCATAACGATAATTTAAGGCTACTTTAATTGCAGTATGCTCATGCATTGCAGGCCAGAATTAAGTTAATAAGGAATGAAAATCAGAAAAATAAAAATTCCTTTCTGCATAGCTTATTTTGTTCATATTAACTTCCTTCAAGTCTTAACTGATCTCCATTGAAAAATTACTAAAGTTTTGAAACGTGAATTAATTCTTACTAAAAGATCCTGTATTTTAAACATCTGTTCATAGAATGAATCTAGTTGTATAAACTTTAAAGACATAGAAAATCCTAAAGCAAGCATAGAAATTACTGTTTATCATGCAAAGATTATGTATGCTGGTCAATCTGTCAGGGTTCCGGAAAAATCCTTTTAAATAGATACATGTAATTCAAGAATAGAATACAGTGCTAATACACATGATTTTAAGCACTTACACCAGCTTCGTAATGCCCTTAGAACTCTTCCTGGTGTTGAATCTGTATCTGCGTTCTAATGTAAACCCACTTTTTATGTTTGTTTGTTTTGAACCTCCTGTGCATAAAGAACAATCAGTTTCTCTCCTCCCTACTCCTTAATCCCAATTCCTTCAGTCTTTCCCCAGAAGGCTTCTGTTCTAGGTCTCTGATCATTTTAGTTTCTGTGAACTTAAAACTGTTGTGTAGACTGAACAGATCAGTTCCCATGTTGTTTATGTGCACTGGTTTGTACATGTCTGTTGATATGACATTTGACTTTTTTGCAGTGATGTGATGTTGATGACTCAAGCACAACATCTGACTGTTAGTAAATACAAGTTAATTTCTGCACAACTCATTTCTTGGCAGAGCAGACAATTATTTCTACCTGCTACACACAAGCTGCTCCCTCTTTCTCTTATCTGTCAAGGTCGTTCTGTGTTCTTGTCTTGTAAAAGTCTCACATTTAGTACCACCTGAAAATGTAGCATACCTTTTCTCCATCAGCCAAATAACCAACGGAAATACTGAGTAGAATCAGATTCAGGACAGGGTTCATGAGATCTCACTTGAAACACACCTCTTTCTCACTCTCTGAGGAATAAATCAGCTCTAATTGCAACTGTACCACTGAACGTTATATTGTAATTCTTGTTACTCATCCATTTGTATCTTGGAGTTTTTCCAGTTTCTCTCTTTTTCACTCTGCTAAAAATTGTGAGCTCTTTCATTGTGTCCTGCGGGTTGCCTTCCTCCTTTGCATTCTTGACTGCCTCATGATTACTCATCAGAGCCAAACCTAGAAGAGTCTCAGCCATAATTAACAAAATCTGATAAAGTTTTGTTGTTTGTGTGGTGCCTGACACACTAAGAAAAGCTCAAAATGCTATAAAAAACCAATGCCCTGCTATTGACTCAAGGTTCTAAGTTATGGTCCTCCCAACAGAAAATGATAGGGTGTTATTAACCCTTTCCAAAATTATCTGCATAACTTCAGCTACCACAGGTTAATCCAAAAGTCTAGGACACCTTGTTTATACATATCAGCTTCATAACAGAATAACTGAGGGCAGGTCTGACACCCACAATTACCTTTTCATTAAACATAGTAATTGCAGAACTCTGGTGGGCTGGTTATTAAACTGTAGCCCAAAAATGGTTCTCTGAATTGACACCTGAAATTCCATGCAGGAATTTTTCAAAACATAAAATCTCACAATCAAAGGAAATTGTAACACATTTGTCAAAATGTCATAGTAATTTCTGGAGGGTAAAAGAAGTCTTGAGTACAGCTTTTGGTATTACATATTCCTCCATTCTTTAATCCTTCAAGAAAAGCTAACATGGAGGAGCAATCGTGATAAAAGTGATGCTTTTGTTTTTAACCTTTTAACACTGTGTGACTTTGTAATGACATGCAAAAATTCAGCCACTCTGGTTTCCTTTTCTTGCTGCAGAACAGATTGAAATTTGTCCTAAATCAGTTTTTGGTTTAGGACTTAAAGCATAGATATTCCATTTTTTTTAACAAAACAGAGCTCAAAACAAGGTTTTATTTTAATTAGTGAATTAATTCTTTTATTACAACGCTATACACTGTTGTCACAGAAAATAGCTCTACGTGTACAGGAGGTGATGCAAAACCCCCTCCCCCACAATTATTTTAGCATTCTATTTAATCTCCACTGCAGCAAGAATAATGAAACAACAACAAAAAAATCAGATATTCATGAGCACTAGTGGAAACTAGTATGGCCAGCTCTGCTTTTCAGGAACACACCAACATCATCAAAAATAGAGGTACATACCTTTCCTACCTACCTACCAGAATTACAGCCCAAGGGAAGACATTCAATAAAATATTTGTATATACAAGTCATAATATCCTTGGCAGAAGTTAGGCTAACCTGTGCTGTTGGGGGAACAAATTTTTAAAATTACCTTCCATCTCACATTATAGACAAGAAGGTGTACAGAGGGTAGAGGACCTATTTATACTGTAATTTGAGGAATATCTGAAAGAGAACATGAGAGCAGTTCTGGACAGCTTTAAAAAGCTAAAGCTAAACAACACAGACCCTATTTCTAATTGAAATAACAAGTCTCAGTGAAAATGAACTTACACTATAGACAAACACAATTCAGTAAGGCAATTTTCTGTGTAACTGTTTCTGTTTTCTGCACTCACATTTCATGATCTGGACTATAGAAGCTTGCATGGAGAATACTATGTAATATGCTATACAGAGTATGGAAAATCAAAGCTCTTTCACCAGTAGCTTTTACTGCAAAAGAAAAAAGGGGCAACAAAGCAGGGTATTTAACTAAAGAAGTACAGAATACATTGGGTTAATTTAATTTTTATTGAAATTTTCCATGGTAGAATGTAGATCGCAAGGCTTCTGGTTATGGAAAATAGTTACATTCTTCAAATCTGAAAACATAAAATTACACTTTCTTCTGTGACAAGTTATTTTAAAGGACTCAACAGTACAGAGGTGTTGTGCTAGGAGCTTTTCTGTCATTCATTTCCTCATGAGGAATTTACATATGGTGACACAGTAAACTACTTTCTTAACAGAGGCAAAAATTCATAGGTGGTTACTGAGTTTCTGTGCAGTTTAAGTAAAAAGGTAACTACAATACCTGGGTGGGGGTATACATGTATTAAAGTTAATTGCATTTGAAATTAGTTTTGGAGACTGTTGATGAAGATGGAGAGTCAGCTGCCATTTTTATCCCTATATGTAAGGGAAACTCAGAATCTGCAGCACTACAGTTAAGACAGAAGCATGCTTCTCTTTTAAAACTGCCTTTAATTAGGAAACGTTTGTCTCTCTGACATGAAGAAGTTATAAGCTGAAGTTAACAGCTAAGTTCCTGGGTTTGGAGCATATTAAATTCAAGGTGATTCAACCACCTCAGCAACGCAACTGGAAAACTCAAGATAAAATTTCAAGTCCCTTGGATATCTAAAGATTTTCCTGTCTTACTTCCCTTCCTCCCTTCCTCCACTACCCCCAGTTAAGGACTTCTAATGCTCAGCTTTTTATATCTTTGCCAGGATATCACTTGCTGAGATGTCCGGGGCATGTTTCCTTTCACTATATTTAGAACACCCTTTTTGATAGCTGCTGCTAGGTCACCCTCAGAAGAGTGTTTTGTGATTCTGTAGGGCACCTGGATGAGCAGTGCTGCAACAGTCAGGTTCCCAAGCAAACGTCTAGATAAGGTTATTACACTGCAGTCCACTTTTTTTTTTAATGACAAACCAACATATTGCCATCTGTCTTTATAAACAGATTGGGGGGGATGAATTAGCTGTGTGACATTTGAGCGTGATAGATTCTCTTCACAAATACTCTTCAAGAAGCCTGTAGCTGAGTTTAGATCAACGAGAGAAGAGCCATATGGCTCTCTTATTGAATCACCAATGGCTTTAAAAGGAATTGTGACTTGCTGGTACATACTTGACTGAACATTTTTATTATTTGCCATCACTCTAGTAGATTTTCAATCAGGTCATATGAGATTTATGGGTTTTCTATCACAGTTCTAATATATTGTTACTTCTTTATATAAGATTTAGAGTATGCAAAGAGAAAGTTTGTGTGAAACAAACTTGCTTCTATTTTTATGAAAAAGAGTATACTGATGATCTTCACTAAGATGTTAAACTTTGTAAACCCTTGACTTTAATTATATTGTTTTAGTAAGTACAGTGACGCGTTCAGTTTTACATACGTTTCTTTTTAGCCAGGTTTCTAGTTGGCTGTATTTACCTTTCTGTCAGAGCAGCACCATTTTTTCCAAGCCTAGAAAGCAAACCCATTCTGTATTCATAAGGGGATATAAGCAATTTGCAACTAGTAAAATAGCAAAAGAAATGCATAGACATTCAATACCATTATCACACTTCTAATGCTTGTTACTTCAGTAGGACAACCTCTGTGCTATTCTTCTTCTTCTGAAAGCCTCTGCTTCCTGCCCCACCTCCCAGAAGAAACTTGGAAAGATGTATTTTGTCCAGTCTGTCGTGTTTGCCTGAAACCACCCTCACCACTTCTCACCACAAGAGAACTGTGAAGTGGGGCCATCAGTTTCCATTGAGAATGAGTGTAAAGTTTCCCCCTGAAATTTGAAACCTTCACAGAGCCGATTCAAACTCTTAATAGACCTTGTATCTGCCAATCTTAGCTCAACTCCCTCCTCAGATTCTGTGCTACATCTCCTGCCTGCTCCCTCTTCAAGTATGACACAGAGGGCGGACAGCTTTCTTTGAAGTTCCTGCCATATGGAAAGAGCTTCTTGTGCCTCTTTGCTGCATTTCATCAGAGGTATCTCCACTCAGAATAAAACCCCCTAAACACCATTTTATAAATATATTTATTGTTCTCTCTGTTGCCGAAATGTGGGTTTTTTTCTTAGCACCTCTTTTTTCTATTATTTTTGATGTGATAATAGTTTATCTAAATCCAGAAAATATCTTGCAGTATATTTTATATATATAGTTCTCTGGAAAGAGAAATGGATTGTGTGCGTCATGGCATACATTGCTCATTTTTATGCTTTGTGTGACATCTTGTTCTCAACTAATTAATCTTCCAATGATTATTTTGTAAACCTTGCCTGTTATCTATCATTCTGGATTTTTTTTCCCCCCTCTATCTCTTCTCTTTGCCTCTCTGTTATCTGTTCATTTTATGACTGACAGAACAAATTAACTAACTGCAACTGTTTATACTTCTGTTACACACTTCCAGTATTTTTAGTTGTGAGTCTGGTTTCAAAGGTCTTCAGTAACACCTAGTTAATGTCTTACTAGGTTCACTCAATAATATGCCTTTATAGTTTTTCAAAGTAAATTAGTCATCTTCAACTCATTGCATAATTTTCTTTAAAAGTTCTAGGCCATATTCTACTAGTGGACACTGGAAACATGTAACACTATCAAAATCTGACTAATTATACCCATACTTCCGCATAGTAACTCTCAATTTTCTCAGGTTGTCCCTCAAGCCATGCATAATCACAAATAGTTGGGTAATGGAGATGTTTCTTGAAAATTGATAGCTTTGGAAATTGATTTCAGTTGGAACAAAGTACTCCTTTATTTAGAGCACTCTGAACAGAAATATATACACAATACTGTTCAAACCCCAAATTATTAAGTTCAGAAAACCAGAAACTGTGTTTTCTGGAGCTAGTCAGAATGATTCAGTAATATCGTTTACATACCTAAGTGGTTTTTCTTATGATGTAATTTTTCTTTTGCATGGATAAATTATTTTGCTGGTATGCAAAAGACTGCATACGGAAATTTTATTTCCACTAGCTTTAAGTTATGCATATTTTATATTTAAATAAGGTGTGTAGGTTTCAAGTTCCTTTAAATTTGAACAAGCACTGATAACTTTCTAAGTTTATATCTCTAGTTCTGAATATGCAAACACCAAAAAATCCTCTAGGCGCTTTTATTTTTTAAAATCAAACATGATTATACAGTGACCTCCACTACTAGTTGTCTAATCCAGTCATCCAGGAGAGTGCTGTGTTCCCTCTTATGAGCAATCAAGTCAGCTGTAGTCAGAGTGCTTCCAATAGCAGTTGACAGTGCTGAGCATCTTTTAGAAGGCATTTTTGCATGGTGTAGGCCCAAACTGGTAGAAAACTAATATCTATATGTTCATATACAAAATATTCTCTTTAGCTATTTGAAGGGAATCTTAAGAAACTGTTTTGCAAGGAAACATGAAAAGACACTTAAGGATGACTACTTTAATTTTTAAATGCTTTTGATATAGCAGTGGTCTTACAATTCACCTGATTTCCCTCTGTGTTTCAAATAGAACTTTTTTTTTCCCATAAAACTCAACAGCAGTTAACTGAGATAATTTCAAAAGAAATATTTTTTGAGCGTAGAAAGTGGAATGGAGACTGATTTCCATTAACAACAGGCATGAGTATCATCTAATCTCCCTCTGAGCCTTTCTTTCTCTTTTCCGCACATGCATAACATGGTTTTCTTGGACAAACTAATTTTCAATAGCTTATGCCAACAAAATTCATGAGCTGCGAGATTTGATTCTTTTGTTTCAAAATTAAATACCTCCTGTAGGAAGTCTCAAATCACTAAGCCAAATTTTTTTCCACTCTGCTCACAAAGATCTGAAAACACAGTTTGCTGGTATTGTAAAAAAGTCTTGAATTTAATGAAAGGTTTCTATTTCTTTGTTATTCTCTGAAATGTATTCAGCTGATAGCAAAATTATTGCATGTTTCATGCAGAAAATTGTAATTATTTTCAGGTGAGGAGGTATTTTGAGTTATTCACTATGGACTAGTTTAGAGTTTAACTATGATTTTCTATGAACTCAGAGAGGATGTGAGTTGATAAGGATGATGGCATGCAGTATGGGAAGTATTCTGGGAAGAGAACCACGGGCAAAACGACAGCTGAGATCTCTGTATTATCAACAGTGGCTGAGGTGTGCTCAGAGCTGAGATCCCTCTTTTGGAACACTTATTGCAGTTCATCTGATGGGTGGGATTTGTTTTAAATGAAAAACAGTGTTAGTTTCAATTAAAGGAATTGCTTCTGAGTCATGATGAGCAAGGACATTGGTTAGTGATATACATGCTATTGGCTAGTTTGATTCTGGTTCAAACATCACCATTTTATGTGATTGGTGTAAAATGGTTACAGCTTAGGTGACCTATTTTAGATTTGCTTTGAAGGAGACACTGCTCTGGATTTTAAATCCCCAGAGAATTCAGTTGCATTTTTCATAGAGGATCATGTTATATTATTCAAAAATAACACTAAATTAGTGAAGTTTGTCTTACCTGCTTACTGTCAAGCAATTAACTGCTGTTATCTTTGTGTTCTGCTGATATTCATAATGGTGAATAGACAGAGAGGAGTAAAACCTCTGTTACACAAATTGCTGCTCAGAAAGAGTGTTCACACACATTTCCCAAAACCCTTCCATCCTTCCTATCTCTCCTGGAAATCAACATTGAACCTCTACTGCCCACAGGACTTTGGGGTTGCAGATTCCCTTCCTGCAGTGTTATTTGGAGTGTCCATTCCAGTCAGAGTGTCTCTGTGCTGGCAAGAGTACAAGCCCAGAGGAAGGAAAACGTGTATGTATATGGAACATCAGACTTATACATTAAAATCTTCCTACAGAGTTCCAGGACCGGTTCATCAGAAAGAGCTGTTGTGTTTCATAGCACATTAAATTCTTAAGGTTTAGCTAAGTCTGAAATAAATTATTAACGATGTATTGAGGTAGTGGGAACCATTCAGGTCAGGCCCAGGAGTTTTTAACATCTTTTAAGTGGTTCATTTTTCTGAGAAGAAGGGCTAAGTTCTTTCCTTCTTGGATAAATGAATAATAAGTGAGCACAGGGACAATTTTTAATCTAAATGATTGCAAAGATTGGTCTGTATTACAAAGAAATTACACATTCTCCTGTCCTGGTCTGCCTTCTGCAAGTACAGCCCATTGTTTTAAGTCTTGGGGAAAACCAGCTAAGAATCTTTGAAACACCTGCCAGTTTCATATGAGGTAAAAGAAAACTCAGAGCCAACCAAATTAGATAATTTCCTTTTCTGCTCACAGATTTTAGGAACATTGCAAACAAATTGTCTGGGTATTTAAAGTTAATACCATCTTGAGGACAACTGAAAACTGTGAGATTCCCTTTCACAAGCTGGCCATCCTTTCTTCAGTACTCTTGGGGATATTTGCAGACATGTCCTTATTTAGATTGCAAATTAGGGGATACTAATGTAGGAGTCAGTGATGAAGAAGTATTTCCAGTAACCTGTATTAACTTATAACACTAACTGGTACCTATTAGTAAGATTATGGGAGGCATGTAACTGTTTATAATTACAAACAGATACTAACCTAGTAAGTTTTTAAAAATCCTGAGCCCCAAACTTCTTTGGGAAATTTCCCCAGGCCTTCACTGTACTTAACGTTCTCAGCACGTAACACATAACATAATCCTTAACAACTAATCTAAATCTGTTTGAAACCTAAAATCATTATTTCTTATCATGTCACCATAAGGTGGGGAGAACAATTTCTTCCCTGCTTCTTCTTAGGTTAAGGAACTGCAGTTTATTCAAGAATTTCTCATCCAGTCTTTTTTTCAGTATCTCTGGTAATTCCTTCCACTTTTCATGAAATGTTTTGCATTTGGCTCTGTTTTTCTTGAAGCGTAGTTGTCCAAATCTGGACAGAACAGTCTAAACAGGCTCTACCTGAGCATTGAGTAAAGGACAAGAATAGTTTCATTCCCTTTCACAGCAGAAGTCAAGACGGAAAGAGGCTTCATACCTTATTTTACAAGTGGGGAGCAGAGGCCCACAGAGATAAGCAACATGGCCTGGGAAAGGTACAAAGGAAAATTTTGTCAAAGTCGGGAAGATAATGCTGGCTCTTGAGTTCCAAGTAAATGCTTAAATCACAGACCATTCATTTTTTCAAAGATTAGGCGGTAAATGAAAGCTAAAAATATAAAAATAAATGTTTAAAAATCAAATTCTTGGTATTAAAATTGAGTTGACTGGAAGATGAGTCCCATTTTCTGGTAGCATTTGTCAATCCACAGTTGGGATTTTTTCTTCAGTGGATTAAAAAATTACTTTCTGAGCTTCTTTATGAAAATTAAATTCTACAAGGGAACACTGTAACTCTATCACAGTTTATAGTTTCATGGTTAGGGTACTGACCTCAGATGTCAGGCTTAACTCTCTGCCTCTAGGTTTTTTACTCTGGAAAATTTCAAATTAAGCAGAGCAAGGATTTGACCTCAGGTCTACCATGTCACAGGCCAGTAATAAATTAGTCTCAAAAAACTTTTAACTTGAACTTCTATATTTCAGTATATGGAAACAGCAGCATATTTCACCAAAATTTATGTCACAATCAGCTAAAATTTTGAACAGGAGCCATAACCGTATGTGAAAGGAAAAGGAATATGAATGGATAGCAGCCATGGAGTTATGTGGATCATTCTGAGAATAAGTAAAGAATGAAAAGTCCAGCTATCTACCTTTATGTAGAGATAAGCACTCTGTCATTCATTTGCACTTTCACTACTGGTCTCTGCATCACTTTATAGAGAAGTTATAGAAATATGGTAACACGGGGTGTCTGAGTACAACAGGTTTCATTTTATGGTCCTCCTTTTTATTTTCTTTTCTTTCACTACCTACCTGGGAAACCCATGCCGGTACTTGGCCACCCTCACAGCGAAGAAGTGTTTGATGGTGCTCAGATGGTGCCTCCTCTGCTTGTACAGTTCATGCCTGTTGTGTCTTGTCCTGTCACTGGAAAAAACTGAAAAGAACCTGGTGCCATCTCCTCTACACTCTCTCTTCAGGTGTTTGCACATATTGGTGAGGTCCCCTGTGAGTCTTCTCCTCTCCAGACTGAACAATCCCAGCTCTCTCAGCCTGTTCTCAAGGAATAGAAGCTCCAAGGCCTTAATCACTTTTGGGGACCATCAGTGGGCTCTTTGGTGTGTACTTGTCTCTCTTGTACTGGGAAGCCAAGAGCTGGACACAGTGCTCGTGAGACCCTAATGAGAGAATTTTAAACATCCTTCTGTGTTAGAGAAGCAAAATATATGAAGTGAAACAACATTCAAAATTTCTGTATCACCAACATTCTCAGTCAAACAAGTTTTTCTTGCATGTGGGGCTGTTGTGGCTTAACCCCAACCCAGCCCCAGGCAGCGCTTGCTCACTCCCCCACCAGCAGGACCAGGGAGAGATTGAGGAGGGTAAAAACTACAAAACACATGGGTTGGGATACAGACAGTTCAGTAGGGAAAGCAAAAGCTGTGCACACAAGCAAAGCAAAACAAGAAATCAGTTCACTGCTTCCCATGGTTGGGCAGGTGTTTCAGCCATCCCCAGCAGAGCAGGGTCTGATCACACCAATGGTGACTTGGGAGGCCAACCCCCATCAGTCCAAACACCCCATCCTTCCTCCTTCTTCCCCTACTTTATACACTCAGCCTGATGTCACAAGGTCTGGAATATCCCTTTGGTCAGTTTGGGGTCACCTGTTCCAGCTGTGTCCTCTCCCAACGTCCCAGGTACCCCCAGCCCTTTCCCCAGCGTGGTCAGTGAGAAAAGCAGGAAAGGCCTTGGCTCAGTGCAATCCCTGCTCAGCAATAACAAAAACATCTCTGAATTATCAAACTTGTGTTCAGCACAAATCCAAAACACAGCCCTGTGCCCACCACTGTGAAGAAAATTAACTTTACCCCA